>CANYBF011612205.1:0-14468 GCA_948192965.1 Dalechampia spathulata | reverse complement strand
ATATATATATATATATGATGAATATCTTTTTATTGAAGATATCATTATATCACAATGATTAATTAAGGTTGATAATTTATGTTTATGTTATAGAGAAATTATATGATGAGTATATGCTTATTAAGATGTTATTATTTTATGATAATGATATATGGTTGATTTATCTAGAATATTATGAAAGGAAATTAAACGTTGAATTATGATCTTATGATCTATCATTTAAAGTTAGCATAAATGGAATTTATGTATATGGTGATATGGTGAATCTTGATGAATGATGTGAATGATATTGATTATATAGGATAGATTATGTTTAATATTATATTTTGATACTTATAAATTTAATATGATATCAGAAGTATCTTGATTATATATTACATAATAAATTATACAAGTAAGAAGGTATGATTATAAGATTGTTTACAGATGTTATAAGAAGGGAAAGTAAAGGAATGAAGTGTTTCTAAGGACATGAGAAGTATAAGTTTATGAGATTTAGTATCCTAAAGGTATCAGAGGTTGATGAATAATTATAAGATAGTAATAAATGAGTTATTATATTTATAGTTAGAATTATGTTAAAATTGAGGTGTTATACCTATGAAGTGCTATGATAGGCATGAATAATTATTATGATTGATATATGATGATTATAATATCATGACCTATTAATTAAGGTCAATGATTGATATGTTAATGTTTTTATGTTATGAGATGATCTTTATCATATTGGATGTCAACGAATGTATGAAATGCATGACGTATGAAATGAATGATATATCAAATAAATGATGCTTGAAATGGATGATGGATGATATTTTATCATGATGCTTACATTTATTCATTATAGCATCATGACATAATACATACATATTATGTCGTTGACATATTCATAATCATGGCATGACTTGGAGAAATAAGGAAGGAGGAAAATGAACAAAGATGAAGAAATGATAAATGAAAAGGTACTAGGCATTATGAAATGAATTCCTACGGGAAATGAATGAAAAAGGAAAATGACATGAAATGAAAAGAAAAAAAAAGAATGTGAAATGGGTTCCAGTTTGTTGAACCACAGAAATGATATGAAATGAAATGAAAGACCTAATACCATATGCACATATGAAATGGTCTAGTACGTGTTAGGCCAAATGAAATGAAACAGGAAAATAAGAGGGAGAATGCATAACATTAAAGCATTTTTATAATTAAGCATTACCATTCATATATAATGAAAGTACATAGAATGGGATAATGCAAGCACTATAAGTGCGCATGTATAAATGATACAGAAACATGATGTTTCTATATGGTATGATACAATGTTGGATATAATGGCATTCTCATAGAGATTATTAAATGATATGATACATACCACATTTGCATTATTACATAATGAAATTTATTACAATGAATAAAACTTATGCTCAAAAGTAAGGATGATCATGTATGCACTAGAATCATACTTATATGGACATGTACTTTAAATAGTTAAATGCAATTTGATATGCTATAATCATGATATGATAAATTATGATACTTATCAATAATTATATGAGTTAATTATTGGGTGAAAATAATTATGGTAATGATGATGTTTGGTTTAAGTATATGTTAAAGAAATTTAGATTATTAAGAAAACATTAGTGAAATGATGTTATATGAATATAGCATTTTGATGCTAATAACATGATGATAAAATAATAGAGAACTTAATTTCTGACATACGAGTTGAGTTTATCGACAGTAGAAAATCAGTTGAAGACATAGTGTGAAATAAATAGTTGGTGATTTATACTGAATGTACAATTATGGAAATGTTTTATAATAATGAAATAATGGATATGGAAATATGAAATTAATGTAATCTATATGTTAAAAGACGACATAACTTAGAGGTAAATTTAAAAAGAATATTGGATTAAAGGATATAAGGAATGAGTATCATGGAAAAATAGAATTGATATAGCATTATCAAATAAAGGTAAAATTCAAATAATTTTGAGGATAAATAATGTATACATATAAGAAGTGTTCAAGAATAATAAATTAAATGGTACAGTAACATTGTTAAAATTTGAGGATAAGGATTATTTTATCTGTTTATATATGACATATATTTACTATGTTTATGTTTCTAGCATCATTGAGTAATATACTCAACGTTCGTCATTTGATGGATACAGGTTAACAAATGGATGGAACGCATGGATCCCAAAGCACTAATTCAGTAGGACTCACTCTGATAGCAAGGACTTGGACTAGTTTAAAGTTTCTAAATAATTTTATCAAGCAACTAAAGTGATGTTTAATGCAGTAAATGTAATATGTAATGTAAGGTTATTATTTCTGCAATTTAAAACATAGTAAGTATTCTACATAAAAAAAATTTCACGTCCCTTGTAGAGTAATAAGTAGTTTCCATTTGATAGAGATCATTAATTATTTTACAGGAACATGTCACACCTCAAAAGGTGTGATAACATCTCACTTAAGTAATAGAGAGAGGTTGCTCATATCATACAAACTTTCACAACATATAATGTGTGTTGCAATATAGGCACGCACATAGAAGTCAAAAGTGAGATATATCATAGGTTAAGAACATTTGTGAGGTGCCAAAGCATGTGTGTAACTCAAAATCAAGATTGGAGTTTATCATCAGGCTGAATCGATGAAAATTAAAATACAGCATGCACAAATAAAAATTCGAGGTCAACATATATTTTATTTTTAATCAAAAAATAAAATATTTATATAATATTTATTGTTATAAACGTGGTATATTTAGTTAATTAAATATTCATAATATAATGATTGATACTATGAATATTTATTTTATATTTATCATATTTAATTAACTAAATTATATTATATTTAACATATAATAATATATCGGTATTAATATTTAGGTAACCTATTGGCAAATATAAAAGAATCAGTGATATGAATATTTAATATAAATGATATGAATATTTAATATAACTTATTAAAATATCTTTGTATTGAATTTAATTTAATTTAAATGTATGTAATTTATATTTCATAAGTATAATTTAAATAATACATATAGAATTGTTACCTATTTTATAAAATCAATTAATATTATTATATTAATTCAATTTAATTATAACAAAAAATTCAGATTTGAAATTATATATATATATATATATATATATATATATATAATTTAGATAAAAGAAATAACATTTACAGTTTACTTTGATTTTAACTTTTAATTTTCTTAGATTATCATTTTTGATGAAATTAAAATCAACCATTTGAAGATAAATAAAACATAATCCAAACAAGAAACCATCTTATTTCGTATGAATTAAATTATACAAGACTATTTTATTAGTTTCTGATAGATAAGGATAAACTTTGATTGATAAGAATATACTAATAAATAGTAAATCTCACTTAATTAACATTTTTATTTGGTATGTTCTTAAAATAAAAAAAAAAATAGAAAACTATTAGTGAGGAATCTTTATACAAAATCCCAGAGTGGTTACCAGTTTATGCAACCATCGATTCTTCTTATTTGTTTGTTCTGTTTAATAACATATAAATGCAATGATCTTTGAGACCGTTAGATGTCAACTACCGTTAAACCAAACTCTACTTCTTGAATCTATATATTGACTTCTTGTTGGTTAGCAGACATACACTGCTCGCATAGTTTTGCTACACAAATCTCATTATCTTATGCATGCTAATTCAACATGAACCAACCTTTTCTCTCAAAGAAAACACAAGAAAATACTAACAGAACATCCCCCAGCTGCGTTGATCTAATCACTAACAATGATTCAATTATTCCAATCGCCAAGAGCCCAAGTCCAACCGATGAAAATCTTCTATCCAGCTTGGGCAAATCCAAAAGAAAGCTCCCTTACCGTTCACATTCTGCTCCATCAGTATTCTCCCATGCCAAAGAAACTCCAATCGATTCTTTAGATCCCAGACCTCCAACAAGATCTACTCCTTGGATCGTCCGACAAACCTTCCTCGGTGTAATTTTGTATCTACTTGTTGTTGTTGTTATATTCCTTGTTAGTGGAAATTTCAGAGGTGTTGTTACTACAAGCAGGCCAGTGGATGCCATGTACTTTACTGTGGTTACACTTTGCACTATAGGATTCGGAGATATTGTTCCGGATTCTACATTTACCAAGCTGTTTACATGTTTTTCCATACTGGTCGGTTTCGGATTTATAGACATTCTGCTCAACGGTTTGGTCACGTACATTTGCGACAGGCAAGAAGCTGTCTTGTTGAGTGCTGTGGATGAAAATAGATTCAACACAATGGTTCAAGCGTATATGATTGATAGAGTAAAAGGAAGAATGAGAATCAGAACAAAGGTATGTTTGGCCTTGGTGGTCGTGGTTGGCTGCATTGCTATAGGAACAATCGGGGTGCATTTTTTGGAGGGCCTAAATTGGATCGATAGCTTTTATCTCTCTGTTACTTCGGTGACAACGGTCGGCTACGGGGATTATGCTTTCACCACTATTAGAGGAAGATGTTTTGCCATTGTTTGGCTATTAATCAGCACATTGGCGGTTGCCAGGGCTTTTCTATACCTGGCAGAGTTGAGGATTGACAAGCGGAACCGTATAATTGCGAAATGGGTTCTTCAGAAGAAGATGACACTTGGGGATTTGGTAGCTGCAGACCTTGATAATGATGGATCCATCAGGTAGCATTTCTTTGTTTTTTTTTACCACGTTTATTTCCGCGATTATGGAAAATATTAGAATGCACAAATCGTTTGGTACTCAACGAGTATCCCCACTTTCATAAAAGGTAAATATTAATAAAACTATGACCTGAGTTTGCAGGGTATAACTCACTGTGGCTTAGTCTTTATGTTTCAGAGAATTTTACACCTGAAAATGAAGAATATACTAGAATTTACAATATTTAAGTGCAGTTTTTAGACGAGCAAATGCTGAGAGATAATGCTAGTCTTCTTCCAGTAAGATTCCTTGCTGTAGAAAGACAAACACAACAACAAACTTGCATTTTGTTTTAGATTACCGGATTGTCTGGTTTCTAGATGCTGTAACCTAAATACTAAATATAACAATCATCAAGTTATTCTCTTATGGTTGCAGCAAATCTGAATTTGTCATATACAAGCTAAAGGAGATGGGAAAAATAACAGAAAAAGACATCCTTCAGATCAGCAATCAATTTGATTCTTTAGACAATAGCAACTGCGGTAAAATCACAGTCGCCAATCTCATGGAAGTTGGCTGAGCTAAATGGAGATTGCGCTACTGGAATAGAGCTTTCCAAGATCATATGCTGGTAGAATTCGTGTAGGATTGCAGTTTTGTGGTCATCAATTATCAAATGCAAAATTTATTGAAAATCCTCCAATACGATCATTCCTTATGATCCTTCCTCTAACATAGACGATCTACATATTTGTGAGAGGAGAAGAATTTTTCCAAAAGCACTAAACGTTTTAGATTCTTTCGGGATGGTGCTAATAGTGCCTCAACTTTTGGTTACTTTGGCCTTAAAAGTAACAGTGAAGATTATTGTTTATGCAAAATCACAATTTCAAATACAATGCCTACGATGCAGAGTATATAAGACTGGGATTTCTCCACTGTGTACAGAAATAAAATCATTACTTACAGATAGTTAGCGCCAGCCAGATTGAGCTACCTTCAACGACAAGGTCTGATCCTACAAGGATGGAAAAGGTAGGTAAGCTGACTACGATCTTCTGCAAATGATTACAAAGTACATTGCATAGCTTCAGTTATTATGTAAATAATATACTGACACCTTTTGATCATTCTTATTTAAGTTATGAACTCCTATCCTGAGTTTTGACTCAGTGGTGTCCTTTTTTCTGATGAATAATTCCAACTCATTTTCAGTTAAAAGAAAACCAAAGAATTTGCCAGTATATGCTACTCTATTGCAACATGAGAAAGGCATGAGATGCAAGCAAACGGTTAGTATTGTTGACGGTGCAAGTACAATTATTGCAGTGCTGATTTACCAACTCTTTAAATTTACTACAATTAAAGAATACATGTACAAAATTGCTAGAAGCTTTCTATTGATGCTTGGTTTGAAATTTGCTCTTAGGCTTCTTAAAACATTAAAACCACAAATGCAGAATGAAGAATAAGAGGGGAAAAAGGCTTCAATACAATACAATACATGGGATAAAAGTGAATATGACTGCTCAAAGAAAATTAGCTAAATACTAGGATTTGTATGATTCAGAAGCTAAATAACTACGTTTGTGGATCAGTATGAGAAAAAAACAAAAGAACAATTAATAATCCCACAGAAAATTTCTAGCTATTTGAGCTCCTAATGTCTTATTTTTCAGGTATTCAAGCTCTCCAAATTTTCACAACTATTTTCTAGTTTGTCTTTATAGCTTTTGCAAAATACAAGGTTTGGATTGGGAGAGTTCAGATAACAAATAGGGAAATGTAACCTGAGAAAGAAAAGTGTTCACTGAATTAAAGAGCGCAATGATTTGTTTGAGAAACATCCTCTTAGAGAAAGAGGGAAGAGAGGGAGAGGGAGAGAGAGAGAGAGAGAGAGACAGTTGCAAAACCATATTATAGCGGAAAAGATAAAATCATGAGGAATGAAATTTGATTAAATATACCAACTAAAGTCATGAGAGGTAAAAGTTGAGCACATTAGCTTAGAATGATGGAGAATCAGGGAGTATAGACCTTCTGCTGGATAAAAAGTAATTTTAGCCAAACATTAAATGAATCTAGTAATTAGCTGAGGTAACATTTGCACAAATAGTGGAAAGAGTTCAGGCTTCACATCTGGCGCTAGGCATCACAACTGGGAATTGCATCAGACAACTTAAGATGCAAGAGTAGAAAGATCCTTTTTTATCCACTGAAAATGGAACAATGAACGATCTGTGCGACAGGGGTGGTAGTTACTAGTCCTGCTTTCCACATTACAAACTAAGTAGCGCCACAAATTTAATGCTGTCACAGTTCAACCACAGGAAAATGTCTAGAAAATTAATGAAGAAAACCATGTGAAGAACATCAAAATGACAAAAGGGAGCATCAGAGCATTTTCCAAGAAGGCCAATAATACTGAACTCCTAAGATCTGAGCCATCATGGACAATTTTGAAAGCGACTGCTATCATTTTAACCAAAACTCCGGCTTGCCTCTTGCTAAAGTCGGCACTCCCAACTTCAAACATACTAGACAATCTCTAAATCTCATATTGACCCATCAATACAATTCAATTTGATCGTTTGTTGAAAGCTCTAGAAGAAAGCTGCCGATCTATATTTTTTGTTTTTTCTGAGTTATATTTAGTTGTAACTTTAGCAACATGCAATTGGCCCATATGCAAATAGGTGGAACTGATGACAAATTTCCGCCCAAAGAATAATTTCTTTTCCTTCTATTTTTCCAGGAATTCTTAACTCAACTCAAGTTAACCTTAGTCTCAAGATAAATTGTGGTCAGGCATACATTTTCATTCTCTACTTTGCAAAGTTTCCATTGATACTTTCTACTTTTTTTCAAGTAATACTACAGAAAAGAATTTGTTTCAAGTAGCCCTTACTATATGCCCTGGTTGAAACAGAGAATAATTTCTTTTGCCTTTTTCCCAGAAAATATTAACAGAGTACTTTTGCCAAGTTGGAAAACATAAGATACATACAGCATTGCTTAGAAACTCGAGAACAAATATCATAACTTTGAGGAGCAGACTAAACAGACTAAAGATCCAGAGGCCACAACAAGAAAAAGAGCATAGGTTTATGGCCATAAGCAGGCATATTCCAATAGAAGACATAGCAAGAGCAAGACACATCACTGCAGCAAAAGAAAATAAAAAATAATAATGATGATGATGATGATGAAATGTTTATGGTACCTGCTATTAAATAATTTCTTTGTATTTCTGAAGAATTACCAAATCAACAAACTTGTAGATGCTGTAACTTTTATTTGTCACTATACAGAATGTCCCATTCTTTTACCAGACTAGGGTAAGTTACTAGCACAATCCAGGAGCAGAATTACCATAACAAAATTAATTTACTTGAGTTAAAACTTCACCTGTCAGATTAAATCTTCATGAGAAGACTATGGATCTCTACTTTCCACTCTTATTCCTGTCAATCCTGCGCATAAAAAATTTAGATACTCTAAAGTGACAAATGGCATGCAACTCCAAGATAGCATTATGATTCTAACGGAACATTTGAAAAAAGGCAACAGTAACCAATACCTGTTTCTCATGGCACGGACACTTTCAAGAAGCTCTACCATTTGTTGCAGTTTTAAATCTCTTGTCTTATCTTCATCACTCATGAACAAGGCTGACATGTTCAAAACAGTAACAAGTTCTGATTCAATGTTGTAGAGCCCTAAATCTATATGTTCCAAGAAGTAATCATAAGATGGTATACTGTCTAAGCTCATAATTATGCTATCATCACAATCAGGATCCCTGCTTGGAAATCCTAGACCTTTACCAGCCAAAGGACTCGCCTCTTCATCGCTATAAAACTTCAGATCTAGATTGTTGCTATGTCTGATGGTATTAATAGAGTTCTTATCCTCATCTTTGTCTTGTATGACTCCCTCCCTAGGAGATACAATCCAAACTGGACCTGAAGCATCTTCACCATCAACCTCGAGATCAGCAATATTCTCAATTAATAAGCTTTCTTTTACAGAAATTGCCTGTAAAGAAATTGACAAGGCTTGAAGTTCAGTCTATAAACATATCAGATGAAATAAATTAACCAACTAATATTTGAGGAGGAACCATTTATCTTTAAGAATGTAAAATAGTTGTCATGTTCAGGCTCCTTGCACTAAATTTAATTCATATGCATAACATTACTGTGCAGAATGATATCCTATATTCAAATACGACTTAGCTGAACCTGTATTTATTTGCAAGACCTGTTGTTCTTTGTATTTTTCATTGCCATAATGCAAGAAACCACCTTTTATAAAATCAATACACAATCGTGTGCTAACATCAATAAATCAGATAAATTTTTAAAAACAGGATCAGGACCACAGCAGTCTCATCATAGGTGTTTTGTAACGTGAATTATTTCTGGGAAATGTAAATATCATATCAAACATGACCATGAAATGTATACAACATAATGTATTTCCACAACCACTCATCTTAAAGGGTTTTTCACATGTACATGACCATCTTGCTCAGATACCCAAGCAACAAACTCTCCAGATGTAGAATCAGAACAGAGACTATGAAATTATATCTGAATCCTACTTCTGGTGCACTCAATGAGACAACTTCTACTTATAGTCTACACAACTTCTAAAATAGGAAGAAAACAAATACTGATTTCACTAGCTAATACAGAAGTGTGATCAATGTCATGTACAAGCTACCATGTGCTCAACTTTCCAACACTCTAATTAGTACAATATGGAGAAATTAATGTGGTTTTGCACAAGTAAGTTAATCAGCCACTTTACTTCCATCTGCGTGCACTTTTGCATCAATGCCCAAAAGATCTCCAGGTCATAATACCTCATTCAGTTTTACTGAAAGTTGATCCAACAATTCAATTCGACTTTTTGACCTTTCCATTGCTTGCAGAACCTTCTTCTTCTGAAAAAGTAGGTCCCTAGCCTCATTTTCCTTCCCTGAGTTAACACTTACAGATGCTTGCCGTTTAAACTTTTCCGCTGCCTCTGACAATCGCATCAGCCTCCATCTTGCACTATTTGCTAAATTCGCAACAATAAAGTTGTTTGAAATTACGCATCAGCTACCCAAAAAAGGGAAAAAAGGGGCACTTAACCGGAATATAAACCATCAATAACATGCAAAAATGACAAATTAAAAGAAGAAAATGTGCACAAGGTTCAATTATTAACCAAATAGAGCTAAATCTGTACAATACAAAATCAAATAATACTAAAGAGAAAAAGTAATTGTCAGTATTAATCATCAATTAAGAGTCTAAAACCTAATCGACATGATCTACACTTCGCATCTCATGTCATTTCTAAACACATTTTGTTGCTTGGTATAAGATATATAAAGCAATTACTAGACCACAAAATCCAGATATAAAAAATGATTGAAATCTTAGTTTTAACAGGTTGCTAGGAAAAATAAAACAGTAGAAACGCCATGCAAATACAGAGGTCAGGAACTGAGAGATACCTACAATATTTAAATCAAAAAGGACAAAAGGACGTGATGGTGCATTTGAACAAGGAAAAAAACTGAAAGGGCGGACAATCTAACCTTTAGCTCTTGTAGTATCGGCTTCCATGCGAAGCTTATCAAGCTTGTCACGAAGCAGTTCGGTGTTGATTTTAGAGTTTGAGACCAAGCACACTGGCCCTAAAGCAACCGTAGCTGTACTTTGTAAAATCATAACCCCTCCTCCTTCCAATTCTTTGGTGTGAAAGGGAATTCTGAAAGCGTCAAAGGGTATGATTGCTTGCGCAAGCAAGAACAAAATCCACGCCTTGCCTCGAAAAGAATATAATTTCTTTATTTAAATTTTGAAGCAATTACTCAAAGGGATAAAGCGCATTTTGCCCCTGAACTATTGAGTGAGCAGCATATAAAGGTGTAAAAATATTTTTCAATCATGATTTTTAAATATTCAAAGTCCTTTACTTAACAATATTTTGATGATGGAAAATATATGGAATAAATAAAGAAATTCAAAATTCAATGAATCCCAGTCGAGTAAAAAAAATGAGGGATTGAGACAAAAAATCTAAAAGAACTAAAAAAAGAGGTTAAAAAATTTTGATTTCATTTTGAAATGCAAAGGAAGAAGATAAATTTTGGTGGGAATAAAGGAATTTGAAATTAAAAAATGAATGTGAAATAATGCTCTTTTTGAAAACCTATTTGATTGAAATTAACATTTATCTTTTTTATATATGATAGAAACATGAGTAATATTGTTTTTATGTATGATAGAAATATGAGTAATATTGTTTGTAATCGATTTAATTATGATAGTGAATGGACTTATGAAAATGATAAATTAAAATATATGAGTAGTGGGGTAAATATTATTGACAAATTTGATATTAATTTCTAAACTTATGTCATTTAGGGTTTAAGAATATTTTTTAAAATTTTATTCTAGAATTTGGGAAAACACTTGATAATGAGTTATTGTTTGTTAATGATGATTCATCTATTATTAAAAGTGATAAATTATATAAATTATATAAATAAACATAGATGTATTTTAAAACTAAAGTTCTTTTATAGATCAAGATGTGAATAATCTTGTTATGGTAGCAAACCTATTAGCCATGTGAGTATAATAATATAGGTGAAAGTAATGAAGATATTAGGGTTTGTGAAAATCAAGAAAATGAGGATCATGTGAATGAGGGTAATTAATCGATTAATGATAGTAATGAAGTCAATAATGAAGGTGTTAGATCCTAGGTTTTGATATGTGTGTCACGTGTGAGTCAATTTAAGTTATTTGTCATTTTTTATGTATAATTTTACGTTGGTACAGGCGTACCAAATTGCTTAGTTGAGTGGTACGGCCATACAGTTGACCGTACCAAGTCAGTACTATTTGATTGAGCATGGTACAGGCATACCATTGATTGGTATGGGCGTACCATTGCTCGTAGGAATTTGGTTTGTCAGTAAATCTGTTGTGGTACGAGTGTGCCATTGGGTGGTACGGCCGTACGTGAGCTTGTAGGAAAATTGCTTGTTATGAAAATTGTTTTGGTATGGGCGTTCCAATGTTAGTACGACCGTAACACATTTCCCTCCTATTTTTTCAAAGAGATTTTTAAGTCTGTATGGGCGTACAAAAATAGGTACGGCCAAACATGACTTTTAAGAAAGGTTTTAGATCCTTTCTAATGGTTATTTTCCATATAGAACTTTCATATCTTTCTTTCTAACGCCTAGTTTTGTAGAGCAATTGTTCCATTGAGCTTCTGTTATCAAGAATAAGTAAGTTTACTTGTATTTTATGTATTTAGCAATTGTAAACTCTCATTCTATTGTATTCCTACTTGTGAAAAGCTAGGGTTTACTTTTGTAGGTTGGTGTGTGATTAATGCTTGGGCATTAATTTGTAATTGAGAGTTTGTGAGGTTGATTCTGTAAAGGTTTGAGTGTGAGCCTAGAAAACACTAGGGTTTAGGATTCATTTGTAGAATCCTTGTTATAATTGATTGTGATTTAGTGGAACCCTAAGTCAAGATTTAGGAGAAGTGGACGTAGGCCAGAGTTAGTGTCGAATTACTATAAATCGAACACGTGTTGCCTATTCCGCAAGGATTTTCATTTGGTATCAAAGAATTGGTGCTCATTGTTTAGAAGAAGTAAAATTCTTGAATCAAAGATCCTATGGCAACAAGTGAGAGTCAATCATTTACAAGACCCCCATTCTTCGATGGAACGGATTATCTGTATTGGAAGCATCGGATGGAAGTCTTCTTTGACAGTGACGGAATTGAATTATTTGACTTGATGGTAAAAGAGTACGCTCCTCCAATAACTACAATTGATAGTGTTGTTTCTCTCAAAGATAGAGAGGAGTGGACTAGGGAGGAATTAAGAGCAAACTTTTGAAACAAAAAGGTAATGAACATACTATATTGTGCTATAAGTCATGAGGAATATGGTCAAGTATCGCATTGTGTCACAGCAAAGCAAGTATGGATTGCCTTGAAGACTCATCATGAAGGAACCAATCAAGTTCGGAACAAGAAGATTCAATTGTTGACATATCAATATGAGTTGTTCATAATGAAGGCAAATGAGTCAATTTCTAAAATGTACAATTGACTTATGGTGATCATAAATGGTTTAATGAAGTTTGGCAAGATGTATCAAAAAGAAGATATCAACAATAAAATCTTGCGGGTGCTACCTAAGAAGGATTGGGAGACTAGAGTGGCATCCATTGAAGAAGCAAATGACATGTTCGTACTATCAATCAATATGCTTCTCAAGAAGCTTCTTACACATGAGATTACCCTTAAGCAAGGGGTAGAGGAAGACAAGCGGAGAGGAATTGCACTCAAGGCGTCAAAAGAAGAAGATAATTCTTCTACAAGTGAAGGGGACATCGATGATGAAGTGACCCTCCTCTCTAAACATGTCAAGAATTTTCTCATGAAGAAGAAATAGCTGGAAAAGGATGGCAAGAAGTCATTCAAACAAAGAAGGGACTTCAATCAAAGGGACAATCCACGAAGGAATCAAACCATTTGCTATGAATGCAACAAATCGAGACACATAAGGAATGAATGTCCTCACTTCAACAAACTATCCAATCCTTTCAAAAAGAAAGCATTAAAGGCTATATGGGATGATGATAGTGAATCAAATGAGGAGGTGTCTGATGATAAAGGAGCAACCAACCTTTGCTTCATGGCATTCTTGGATGATGAAGAAAATGATGAGGTAACCACATCATCTCAATCTTATTATAGTAATGATGAACTTGATAATGATGATTATTGTGGTTTATTAGAAGAACTTTTAGGAAAGTATGAGGACTTAGCTAAGAAGCATCAATTGCTTAAAAATAAACATGCATCTATTTCAAAAGAGAAAACTGTTTTGCAAAATGAATTCAACTCTTGTAAGATAAAACTTAAAAGTCTTGAAAAGGAAAACAAATCTTTAAAGGATGAGAATGCAAAACTTTTGAAAGAAAAGGATTTGTTAAAAGATAACTTATCTAGGTTTGAACAAGGTGAGGTAAAATAGATACTATTTTGAAACATCAAAAACTTAGTGGTAATAAAGAGGGTATTGGATTTAATCAAAACTATTCCTACACCTCTAAGGGTACTATTTTTGTTAAAGCATCTACATCACAACAAAAATCTAATGATTTCAAAAAGAAATATGTTCATCCTAAGACTCATAGAACGCATATGCATAAGATACATCATTGTTCATGCTCATGTAACCATAATCATACTCATGCATCTAAAAGGAAATATGTGCATAACCATTCTAAATTCAAAAATGTTATATGTCATTATTGCAATAAAAAGGGGCATACAACCAATATATATTTTATTATGAAAATGCATTGGAGTGATGATATAAATGCTTCTAACCCCCAAGGACCCAAATACATTTGGGTACCTAAGAAGAAGTAAATGCATTTATGTTTTACAGGTCTGCTTGAGATCTAAGATTAGTGAAAATAAATGGTATCTCGATAGTGGTTGCTCAAGGAATATGACTGGTGTTGGTTTGTTTAGTGATTAAGCAGCGGAAGAAATTTAAAATTTTCATTTTAAAACAATAAACTAAAAGAAGATCTTTGCATCAAAACACAGAAAAACAAGTTTAGAGATTAGATGTAGCTGTCGCACCCTAATTTTGGATTAGTCGGATTGATTGGGATGAATCGAGCCTATCTCCTTGTCGTTTTGCCCTCACGGGCATCTTGGTTCATC
>CANYBF011612148.1:0-21459 GCA_948192965.1 Dalechampia spathulata | reverse complement strand
CTTCTCATGCCTTGTAAGTTCATCGGGAAACCGCCTGGAACACAAAAAATTGACAATGTTAGCATACCGAGGTGATTTCGTAATTACACTTAAAGCAATCTCATTAGGGAATTCATTAAAGAAATCATCAGGTTCAATGTTAGGTAATCTGCTCAAGTTGTCTGCAACCAAATTCTCGCATCCTTTCTTATCTCGTAGCTTCAAATCAAATTCTTGAAGTAGAAGGATCCATTGGATTAAACGTGGTTGGGCCTCCTTCTTTTTCAATAGACATTTCAAAGCTGCATGATCAAAAAAAATTAGCACTTTAGTTCCTAATAAATATGATCAAAATTTCTCTAATGCAAACACTACAGCATAAAGCTCTTTTTCTGTCGTGGAATAATTAAGCTGGGCATTATCTAGCATCCTGGAGGCATAGCTGATCACATGAGGATCCCTCCCATTTTATTGCCCAAGTACAACATTAACAAAAAAATTGCTAGCATCGCACATAATCTCAAATGGTAAATTCCAATTGGGCGGCTGAAATGAGTGCCTCCTTCAGTCGATCAAAAGCTACATTACATTATTCATCAAAATTAAACTTGGCATCTTTTTGTAACAATTTGGTTACGTTACTTTGGAGAAATCCTTCACGAACCTCCTGTAGAAAAATGCACGGCTAAGAAAAGAACAAATCTCCCCCATAGTGGTGGGATAAAGCAAAGATTTAATTATATGAATTTTTGCTCAATCAACTTCAATGCCTCTTTTCGAAACCATATGGCCCAATATCAAACCTTGCTCAATCATAAAATGGCATTTCTCATAATTGAGAACCATATTCTTCTCAATGCAACGCTGTAAAACTTTGGCTAAATTATCTAAACATTCATTAAATGAATTACCATAAACAGTAAAATCATCAATGAACACTTCAATAATGTTTTCCACAAAATCTGAAAAAATGCTTACAATGCAACGTTGGAAGGTGGCGGGCACGTTACACAGCCCAAATGGCATCCTGTTAAACGTGAAGGTTCTAAATGGACATGTGAATATCATCTTTTCCTAGTCTTCTGGAGCAACACATATTTGGTAAAAACTTATGTAACCATCAAGGCAACAATAGTGAGTCTGACCTGCCAAACGTTCCAACATCTGATCAATAAAAGGTAGGGAAAATGATATTTACAAGTTGCTGAGTTTAATTTCCTGTAGTCAATAAAAACCCTCCACCCATTTTAGACATGAGTGGGGACCATTTCTCCTTCCTCATTATGGACTACTGTGTCATACCCAGCCCATACATGGAGTAATATGCTCCCGTAGCATGAGTATTAATCATCCTGTAGGAAAACCGACACTCATACCATAAGGGATACAACATCTCTACTGACCATTAAAAATTCGTATGGGTGCACGTCCCTATATTTAGTGGTGAAAGAACAAGCAGCGTAACATTCATTTAATTAGACACATCATACCCTGGATGTCATTCAAAAATTCATTTATACAATTTGGATCGATAAACAACTCAGTTATATTATATATATACGATCCAATTCATACAACAGGGATCATATAATTTACATAATAGGTTCACCATAAAATACCATGTTGACTACTGCCACTATGACTATTACAAGCTATGCTAACAAAAATGAATTGGAGAATGCCCTAACGGTCCGATACCACTTCGAGAATAGCCTTCTCTGCTGACGACCTCTATCACCTCTCTGGCTGCTCTCCCCAAGGCTCAGAACCTACATTCATCAAATGATAAACGCTGAGTATAAAACTCATTGGTGCTAGGCAAACATAGATAAACATACAAAAACAAGCAGCATATAGCAAGCCATAGCAAACCATCAATAACATCATAAAATTTATCACTGTCAAATGCAATGCAAATGCAATCGTACCATGCATTCTTCCTCGTTCTCATTCTCATATTCACTCTTATTTTCCTGTAAATGTGCACATTCCTTTCACACATACTGGGTCCCTCTATGTACCGGTACTCATCTCCTGAAGGAGGGTATTTCACTGTATGGTGCTATGCACCCCTTTTTCCTACTATATGTCGCGAGACTCATCTCCCCTTAGAGAGGGCATTAATCTATATGATCCCTTAAGGAATCCCATAATCATTATTGACCCAGTATGCCCAGAGCTTAGCTCTGCCCTCATCGTTGTTCCTTTCTATTCTTTCCTTTCTTTCCTTTCTCCATCACCATGCATGCCATGAAGATTTCATGCAATATGCTTCATATTAAGACATACATCTATTCCATTATAAGAAAGCAATAGAAACACCATAACAACCATCTATCCATCATCAAGCATCATCCTCAGACCTTACTTAAGTCTCAAGATAAGGAAAGAAGCCAAACCCCATCACTAACATGTATAACTAGCATGTAGTTAACATAACTAGTCTGAACCAATACATCTAACAATAACTAGCACAAACCTGTAATGATAAGACTGCTCACGTAAGCCTGTAATCCTAGTATGATCATCCACTATCGTCAACTTAGAGCTCTCACGCTTCTTTAGTGCTTAAGAACTCTCACTCTAATGTTTAGAAGGGTTTAAGATTGATGAAGGTGTTAGCAAACTAATGAAAACCTTAATACTTATCCTTTGACCAGTCAATTTAAGTCACGTACGGCCGTACAGATCCTAGTACGCCCGTACCAAAGAAAAACCCTGACAAGCAGATTTCCTGCGAGTGACGGTACGGCCGTACCACATTTGGTACGCCCGTACATCCATAATCTACCTGACAAACCCAATTTCCTGTGAGTACGCGTACGACTGGACCACCTTTCAGTACACCTGTACGGTCACCAGGAGCCTAACACCCTTCATCTCCCCTACTCGATACGCCCGTACGGAAACCCGTACGCCCATACCCCTCTCAGAACTCCTCCTACCACTCTACCTAAACCCAAACCAAAGCACCTAACTCACCATACAAGCACAAACACTTCTAAAACTTACTCACAATATGCCAAACACGGTGGTTGCCCCTTACACTATCAAGTAATCATAATAAGGCGGTAACACCCTTTCATCCCATCATCTTGTCATCCAAAACACAAGACACATGCAGCAAACATATAATTTCACCTCATCACGTTATGGCATCATCATCCACATAATCGTACATACACATTTGCATAAGCATGAATATTCAAGTGAACTACACCACATCTTAATCATCAAACACATCAATATATATACATACACATATTCATATGTATACATCCTATAAAATCATACAAACGTGTACAAAACTACCAGGGTCTCTAATGCGGGTGTAACAACTCTCTCCTCCTAAAAAGAATTTCGTCCCCAAAATTCCAACCTGAACTATGAGGGAAATAAATACGGATACTGTTCTCTCATCACAGATTCCCGCTCCCACATAGCATCTTGTCCTATATGATGGTTTCATAAGACTTTCACCAAAGGTATCTGCTTATTCCGTAGTTGCTTTATCTCTTTAGCCAAAATCTGAATCAGCTCTTCACTGTAAGACAAGTATTGTTGTACCTCTATAGATTCAATCGGAATAACATGAGAAGGATCTTATCTATATCGCCTCAACATTGAAACATGAAATACGTTGTGAATCCGATATAATTCAGGTGGTAAGGCTAATCTGTAAGCTAACGGTCCCACTCGTGTTAACACCTCATAAGGTCCAATGAAACACAGACTCAATTTCCCTTTCTGGCCAAACCTCAGAAGCCTCTTCCATGGAGACACCTTCAAAAATACCTTGTCTTTGACCTCATACTCTATATCCTGTCTTTTCAAATCTGTATAGGACTTACACCTATTTGATGCTGCCTTCAATCTAGCTCGAATTAGCTGTACTTGTTCCTCTGGCTGTAGTACTAATTCAGGACCAACTAGCCATTGTTCACTAACCTCATTCCAATATAATGGTGTTCTATACCGTCGTCCATATAATGCTTCATAAGGAGCCATCTCTATACGAAACTGATAGCTGTTGTTGTATGCAAACTCAATCAACGGTAAGTAGCGATCACAACTACCTGCCCATTCCATAACACAAGCACGTAGCATATCCTCTAGAATCTGAATCACTCTCTCTGACTGGCCATTGGTCTAAGGATGGAAAGCAGTACTAAACTGTACTCTAGTACCCATAGCTCTCTGAAATGTACCCCAAAACCGTGATGTAAATTGTGAATCTCGATCAGACACTATAGAGGATGGAATCCTATGCAACCGAACAATCTCATTAATATACAGTCCAGCTAACCTCTCCAAACTATAATCCATGCATACAGGTAAGAAATGAGCTACTTTCATCAATCTGTCCACTACTACCCATACCGCATCATGCATGTTCTGCATCATCGGTAACCCTGTAACGAAATCCATCGTGATCCGATCCTATTTCCGCTTTGGAACTGGTAAGGGACTAAGCAACCCTACTGATACCTGATGTTCTGCTTTAATCTGCTGATATATCAGACACTTAGCCATAAAATTGGCTATATCATTCTTCATACCTATCCACCAGTAGTACTATCTCAAGTCTCGATACATCTTCTTACTACCTGGATGATATGAGCACATAGAACTGTGAGCTTCCTCTAAGATCTACTTCTTCAACTCCCCGTCTATCGGGATATACAATCTACCCCCGTGTCTCAGGTTACCATCATCATCTACTGTGAAAAGTATTGTTTTACCCGTCTGAACTTTCTGCAGCTGTTTCTGATACTCCTCATCATTCACTGCACTTCTCTGAATATGTTCTGTCAATACTAGCTTTACTTATAACTGTAATTATGCCACTGTATAATTAGGTCACATCTCTAATAAGCCATTCAACTTCCGTATTTCCTGAACCATCATCAATGGTAACTACCTCAATCCTGTAAACACCTTATGACTTAATGCATCAGCTACTGAATTGGCTTTCCCAGGATGATAATCGATCACACAGTCATAATCCTTTATCAGTTCAAGCCAACATCGTTACCTTAGGTTCAATTCCTTTTGCTTGCCCAGGTACTTCAAACTCTTATGGTCGGTGTACAAATAACACAACTCCCCATACAAATAATGTCGCCAAATCTTTAATGTAAAGACAATGGTAGATAACTTCAAATCATAAGTTGGGTAGTTCTTCTTGTACGGCTTCAACTACCTTAAAGCATACACAATAACTTTCCTTTCTTGCATAAGAACACACCCTAAACCATTGAGTGAAGCATCGCTATAGACCATAAATTCTTTACCCGGTATGGGTAAAGTCAACACCAGAGCTTGAGTCAAACATGCTTTTAACTGATCAAAACTCTTTTGACATTCATCCGTCCATAGGAAAGGAATATCCTTCCATAGAAGAGTTATCAACGACATCACAAGCATCAAGAAGCCCTTTACAAACCATCTATAATATCCGACTAATCCCAGAAAACTACGGATCTCACTGACGTTCCGTGGAGTCGGCCAATCAAGTACGACTTCGACTTTACTCGGATCAACTCTAATGCCCTCGGTTGAAATCACATGTCCTAGGAATGCCACTTTCTCGAGCCAAAACTCACACTTCAATAGTTTCCTGTACAACTATTCCTCCTGTAACCGTTGCAACACTAACCTTATGTGCCTATCGTAATCTTCTGGAGTCTTTGAATACACCAAAATGTCATCAATGAATACGACTACAAATCAATCCAAGTAATTCGTGAAGACCATATTCATTAATGTCATGAATGCTACAGGTGCATTCGTCAACCCAAAAAATATCACCAAGAACTCGTAGTGACCATAGCAAGTCCGGAAAGTTGTCCTTGCTATACTTCCTTCTTGAACTTGGAGTTGGTGGTATCCTGATCTCATATCAATCTTAGAGAATACTGCGGTATCCTTCAGCTGATCAAACAAGTCATTGATTCAGGGCAAAGGATATCTGTTCTTAACTGTCACTCTGTTCAACTATCTGTAGTCAATACACATCAGCATTGTCCCATCCTTTATCTTCATAAATAATACCGGTGCACCCCACGATGAAACACTCTGTCTAATAAACCCCTTCTCAAGAAACTCTTGTAACTATATCTTCAATTCTTTTAGTTCCAGTGGAGCCATACGGTACGGTGCCATGGAAATCAGCTCAGTACCCGGTAACACCTCTATCTCAAACTCGACCTCTCGTTTAGGCGGTAACTCTGGTAATTCCTCTGGGAATACGTCCGGAAAGTCACATACCATTAGGATATTGGCTATCTGTACTCCTTTCTATCTTACGTCTATCACATGTGCCAATATCGCATTGCAACCCTATCGTAACAATCTCTAAGCTGCCATAGCCGAAATCACCCTATCGGTTACTGATGATATATTACCCCGTATCACCACTGTACCCTGTATTGGATATTGTAGAGTCACCATTTTTTGGTGGCAATCCATCACTGCCTTGTACCTGGCTAACCAATCCATACCTAAAATAACATCGTATTCACAGAATGGCATCTCTACTAAATCCGACAGGAAACACATATCATGCATTATTAGAGGACACTGTCTACATACCTTATCTACTATCACATCCCTTCCTAAAGGACTCGATATCGCTATCTCATACCCTAACCCCTCACATGGCATGTCAAGTAATCGGGTGAATCCCACATTAATATAAGAATGCGAAGAACTTGAATCAAATAAAACCAACGCATCATGACCAGAGACAATAATATTACCAATCACTACATCTGAGACACGTTGATCATCTCGTTGTACCAAAATATAAACTTTAGTAGGAACTTCAATAGTTTGGTTTATGGACCCCTGACTGGTGCCATGGTCTCCTCCATTACGGCATCTTCCTCTACCTCGACCTCATTCAGAACTCTGGGAACTCCTAGTGCTAGGTCGAATTACCGAACCTTGCTGAAAAGATCTCCCTTCCGGAATATTATGCACAGATGCATCATAGGGCATAGAACACTCTCGCGTATAATGATCGGCTCTACCACATCGGTAATATAGGTTCGTCCCCATCCGACAAGCTCCATAATGTGCCTGGCCACAAGTACGGCATAAACCCGGTCCTGCACCTAAACTACCACTGTACCCTGAGGGTCTCCCACTCTGTTCACATTGGGGTGGCAATGATATGATATTAATCGATCATGGAGGAAAGGAACCTTTAAACTTACCCCTTTTGAGATGTCCCGAGGAAGAACTCGACTCTCTAAATGATCGCCTCGATGGCTCAGAATGAGCACTCTCCTCTTGCATCATTCGCTCTTGACTCAACACATTGGCCATCAATGCCAAAAAATCTTCATAATTAAAACCCTGAACCAACGCTCCAATCCGGAAGTTCAAACCCTGTTCAAACCTTTTACATCTCTCTCGACCAGAAGTCAGAATGTTGGTTGCATAGTAAGCTAACCATATGAACTCCCTCTCATAGTCTGCTACCAACATGTCCCCCTGTCTCAAACTGAGGAACTCCTGTAGTTTCTGATCCGTGTAGGCCATCGGCATATACTTCTGGCGGAATGCCCTCTGAAAATCATTCCACGTCAGTACTGGAGGATCTGCCATGCTCTGTGGAATAGTCTTCCACCATTCGTAGGCGTCTTCCTGTAACAAAGAGATATTGTGCTCAAATTTGGCTATTTTGGGGCACTTCAACTAATGTAGAACCTGTTGTGTACGTTCCAACCACATCTCTGCCTCATATGGATTCGTTGTCCTAACAAAATTAGTAGCCTCATACGATCTCAACTTTGTAAAGTCTAACTTATACTCCTCTCTTGGTGCTGGCGGGGGTGGAGCTGGAGTAACAGGTAAAGTCTGACCCCGTACCTGTAAATACTGAAGAAACTGAGCAAACTGGTCTGCCATCGGATCAACTGCTGAGGCATCTGCTATATCAACCTGAGGTACCCTCTCACTAGGTTCCTCTTGTCCCTCCTATCTCGACTGTCTTTCACCCTTATTCCCTGTATCAGATGTACTCTCTTAGGGACTAAAGTTACCCCATCCTTCCTCACCTATTATGATAGCGTGGTCTGCCATAATACCTAATATGTAACACACACATAAACATAACTGCTAACAGTCAGCAGTGGTAAGGACTGGCAAACTGCTTGCATATAGCTTATTAATCATAGGCAGTAGTCCTGACAAACAGACACATAACACGGTGAGCTTAATCATAGCTCTGATACCACTAAAACATGTCACACCCAGCCTATACCATAGCATGAGTATCGATTGTCTTGTATGAAAACCGCCACTCATACCACAAGGGATACAACGTCTATACTAATAATTAAAAATTTGTATGGGTACACGTCCTTATATTTAGTGGTGAAAGAACAAGCAGCGTAGCATTCATTTAATTAGATACATCATACCCTGGATGTCATTCAAACATTCATTTATACAATTTGGATTGATAAACAACTCAATTATATTATATACATACGATCCAATTCATACAACAGGGATCATATAATTTACATAACAGGTTCACCACAAAATACCGTGTTGACTACTGGCACTATGACTATTACAAGCTATTCTAACAAAAATGAATTAGAGAATGCCCCAACGATCCGATACCACTTCGAGAATAGCCTTCTCTACTGACGACCTCTATCACCTCTCTAGCTGCTCTCCCCAAGGCTCAAAACCTACATTCACCAAATGATAAACGTTGAGTATAAAACTCAGTAGTGCTAGGAAAACATAGATAAACATACAAACACAAGCAGCATATAGCAAGCCATAGCAAACCATCAAGAACATCATAAAATTTATCACTATCAAATGCAATGCAAATGCAATCGTACCATGCATTCTTCCTCATTCTGATTCTCATATTCACTCTTATTTTCCTGTAAATGTGCACATTCCTTTCGTACATACTGGGTCCCTCTATGTACCGGTACTCATCTCCTGAAGGAGGGCATTTAACTGTATGGTGCTATGCACCCCTTTTTCCTGCTATATGTCGCGAGACCCATCTCCCCTTAGGGAGGGCATTAATCTATATAATCCCTTAAGGAATCCCATAATCATTATTGACCCAGTATGCCCAGAGCTTAGCTCTGCCCTCGTTGCTCTTCCTTTCTTTTCTTTCCTTTCTTTCCTTTCTCTATCACCATGCATGCCATGAAGACTGCTAATGATAAGACTGCTAACGTAAGCCCGTAATCCTGGTATGATCATCCACTATCGTCTACTTAGAGCTCTCACGCTTCTTTGGTGCTTAGGAACTCTCACTCTAATGTTTAGAAGGGTTTAAGACTGATGAAGGTGTTAGAAAACTAATGAAAACCTTAATACTTATCCTTTGACCAGTCAATTTAAGTCGCGTACGGCTGTACGGATCCCGGTACGTCCGTATCGAAGAAAAACCTTGTCAATCAGATTTCCTGTGAGTGACGATATGGCCATACCATATTTGGTATACCCGTACGTCCATAATCTGCCTGACAAACCCAATTTCCTACGAGTATGCGTACGACTGGACCACCTTTCAGTACACCCGTACGGTCACCAGGAGCCTAACACCCTTCATCTCCCCTACTCGATACACCCGTACGGAAACCCGTACGCCCATACCCCTCTTAGAACTCCTCCTACCACTCTACTAAACCCAAACCAAAGCACTTAACTCACCATACAAGCATAAACACTTCTAAAACTTACTCACAATATGCTAAACATGGTGGTTGCCCCTTACACTATCAAGTAATAACAATAAGGCAGCAACACCCTTTCATCCCGTCATCCCGTCATCCAAAACACAAGACACATGCAGCAAACATATAATTTCACCTCATCACGTTATGGCATCATCATCCACATAATCATACATACACATTTGCATAAACATTCAAGTGAACTACACCATATCTTAATCATCAAATGCATCAATATATATACATACACATATTCATACGTATACATCTTATCACATCATACAAACGCGTACAACACTACCAGGGTCTTTAACGTGGGTGTAACAACTCTCTCCCCCTAAAAAGAATTTCATCCCCAAAATTCCAACCTGAACTATGAGGGAAATAAATTCGGATACTGTTCTTTCATCATAGATTCCCGCTCCCATGTAGCATCTTGTCCTGTATGATGGTTCCATAGGACTTTCACCAAAGGTATTTGCTTATTTCGTAGTTGCTTCGTCTCTTTAGCCAAAATCTGAATCAGCTTCACTGTAAGACAAGTCCTGTTCTACCTCTATAGATTAAACCAAAATAACATGAGAAGGATCTGATCTGTATCGCCTCAACATCAAAACATGAAATACGTTGTGAATCCGATCTAATTCAGGTGGTAAGGCTAATCTGTAGGCTAATGGTCCCACTCGTATGAACACCTCATAAGGTCCAATGAAACACAGACTCAATTTCCCTTTCTGGCCAAACCTTAGAAGCCTCTTCCATTGAGACACCTTCAAAAATACCTTGTCTCCGACCTCATACTCTATATCCCGTCTTTTCAAATCTGTATAGGACTTACACCTGTTTGATGTTGCCTTCAATCTAGCCCGAATTAGCTGTACTTGTTCCTCTGGATGTAGTACTAATTCAGGACCAACTAGCCATCATTCACTAACCTCATTCCAGTACAATGGTGTTCTATATCGTCGTCCATATAATGCTTTATAAGGATCCATCTGTATATGGGACTGATAGTTATTGTTGTATGCAAACTCAATCAACGGTAAGTAGCAATCCCAACTACCTACCCATTCCATAACACAAGCACGTAGCATATCCTCTAGAATCTGAATCACTCTCTCTGACTGGCCATCGGTTTGAGGATGGAAAACAGTACTAAACTGTACTCTAGTGCCCATAGCTCTCTGAAATGTACCCCAAAACCGTGATGTAAATTGTGAATCTTGATCAGACACTATAGAGGATGGAATCCCATGCAACCGAACGATCTCATCAATATATAGTCCAGATAACCTAAAATTGCAACATACATCATACATTAGGTAATATACAATGCAATTATCTTAAAAATTACAATGTGCACCATAATTTACATTGAAAATTACAATGAATATTGTGAAGAAAGAAGAGACTGATGAAAGAATGAATCAATTAGTTACAAAAGAGGGAAATGAAAAGGGTGAAATGGCTAATGATGAAAGAGAAGACCAATCGGTTATGGGGAAACGAAACAGCAGATCAATTAATGAAGGCATGGGAAATCAAACAGCAGCTGTTAGGGAGAGGAAACGTATGGAGGAAGCTAAGATTATTCTAGAAGAAGGAATACGACACCGTTCAAGCAAATAAGTTTGTTATAACGAATGTGCTATGTATGTGTATGAAATTGTGTATATATACAAAGGCCATAAATGAAATATAAAACACCGAATACATTTCAAAATTATCTTTTTAAACTTTTACATGGTATCAGAGCATTATACAACTTTCATTCATGGTAGAAGCTGTTGATGCTTTGAACTAAGTCATCGACCACACCAACCCAACTAGCTAGGATCAACCCGGACAAGTCCTCGCTAATGTATCCCTCAATGGAGCTAATTACATCACCTGGAGCAGATCTATGTTATATGCCCTACGAGCAAAGGACAAGCTCAGCTTTGTGGATGGGTCGAACCAGGTACCTACAGAGGAAACATAAGAGTATGAGAAATGGAGAAGGAGAGATTCAATGGTTATATCATGGCTACTTAACTCACTATCAAAAGATCTAGTAGATCCTTCATTTATGCCACATCAGCATAAGTACTTTGGGATGATCTAAGGGAGAGATATGAAGAGAGTAACGGACCCATGTTATATCAAATCAAAAGGGAAATCAGCAATCTCCAGCAGAATGAAATGACAATAGTAGTCTACTTTACTAAACTCAAAAGGCTATGGGAAGTACTGAACATGCTCAGGCCACTACCCACCTGCCAATGTGAAACAAGGAACAAGTTAATGGAGTATGATAGCAGTGAAAAATTACTACAATTCCTCATGGGAATGAATGAAGCATACGATCATGTTAAGAATCAAATCCTATTAATGGAACCACTACCAAGTGTTAACAAAGCCTACTCAATGGTGCTAAGCATAGAGAAACAAAGGGAGGTTCAGAATGGGCACCAAACAGTTCAAGCTTTAAACATTACAAGGCAGCAAGGCCAGAGGAATGCAACCAGATTTCAAGCAAGAAGACCATTTGATCATAAGGAAAGGGAGAACATAAAATGTACACACTGCAACATGACAGGCCATACAAATGAGATCTGCTTTAAAATACACGGTTACCCTGAATGGTACATAGAGCTTAAGAAGAAAAAGGAAAGAGCCAACATGACACATGACAGTCTACTTGATACAGGTAACAGTCCAACAAATATCAATATTGAAGACATCATACAACGTGAGATGGAAAAGTATATACAGAAGCATGGTACAGGAGAATGTGGCAAGGCAATCGAGTATGCAGGTAAGTACTCATTATCGTGTTTTAATCCTTCTTTAAATTTATCTAGAAATTGGATAGTGGACATAGGAGCTACATCACATATCATAAATAATATCCAAAACCTAATCAGCTACATAAAAATAAAAGTAGACAAAGTATACATGTCTGATGGAAACACACAGGAAATATCACATATAGGAAAAACCAAACTGCATCCTAATATTATATTGCATGATGTTCTACATGTACCAAATGTCCATCATAACCTCCTTTCAATAAGCAAATTAACAAGCCAAAACCATATCAATGCCATTTTCCTATCTAATAAATGCATTTTGTAGGGCCCTATCACCCATGAAGTTATAGTTATTGGTCACTTACAAGATGGATTATATGTCTTAGATAGAAGGAAAAATGAGTCATGTAATAAGATCATGCAAAAGAGTGATACTATATTATGGCATAGTAGATTGGGACATATATCAAAGGAAAAGCTTATGCATATCAAAGAAATAAACTATTTAGATCATAATTTTCTAAATGAGTGTGAGATTTGCTATCTTTCAAAACAAAGCCGAAAACCATTTCACAGATAACAAATTAACAGCAATCCTCCCCTGGAAATGTTGCACGTTGATCTTTGAGGTCCCTATAAGTTCAAGTCAATAACAGGAGCTGCTTATTTATTAACAGATGTAGATGACCATAGCAGGGCTACTTGGACCCATATCCTGAGAGATAAACAAAGTGTTAACCAAGTACTCAAAATTTTCATTGTTCTAATCCAAAACCAGTATTCCAAAAGAATCAAAATCATCAGGTCTGATAATGGAACCAAATTTATTAACCATGAAATCACCAATTTCTTTGAAACATAAGGAATCAGATACCAACACAGTTGTCCATATACCCCATAGCAAAATGGTATTATCGAAAGGAAACACAGGCACTTGTTATAAGTAGCTAGAGCCATCATAAAAGAGTCAAACCTACCCTTGAAATTTTGGAGTGAATCCATACTATATGCCACTTAAATAATAAATATTTTACCTACAGTCATACTCAAATACTAAACACCATATGAAAAGCTGACACAAAAAAAACCAGAGTATGAAAGATTCAGAGTTTTTGGTAGTTTGTGTTTTGCATTAAATAAAAGCCCAAATAAGATAAAGTTTTCAGACAGATCCACTAGATGCATATTTCTAGGATTGGTATAAGGATACAAAGGATATAGATTATATAATCTTGAAGATCAGCGTGTAATCGTTTCTAAGGATGTAGAGTTATATGAAAACATTTACCCTTTCCAAAACCAAAACACATACCAGGAAAACCAAACACCTTTACCCACAGCACAAGACAACATATCAGAGAGTGAAACAATGCAGGAAGAAAACACAAACACAAATAACAGACAGGAAGAGGTCCCATTAAGGTATAGCTCAAGAGAAAGACATAGACCAAATTGGTTAAGTGATTTTGTGGCTACAACAAAAACACCACCATTTACAAACCCACCAAAATTTTCACAGGATTACCAACATTTGTAGCTTTTGTACAAACTGAACAAGAGCCAGCAAGTTATAAAGAAGCCATTAAAAGAAAAAAATGGATACAAGCAATGCACAACAAATTGCAAGCTTTGAAAGAAAATAGAACTTGGGAATTAACACTTTTTCCTGCAGGAAAAAGACCAATTAATTCAAAATGGGTTTACAAGATCAAGTATAATATAAATGGTATAGTATCAAAATACAAAGCACGGCTTGTAGCGAGAGGATACAGCCAAATACCAGGTGTAGGCTACCAAGAGTGTTTTTCAACAGTCAGAAAGCTTGTAATAGTACAAATCCTCCTTACTCTGGCATCCTCTCAGCAATGGCATGTGCATCAACTCGATATCAACAACGCCTATCTGCACAGGCATCTAGAAGATGGAGTACATGACACCGCCAGAAGGCTACCTGAGAGCAAAAGACGAGCAGGTATGCAAATTGGTCAAAAGTTTGTATGGATTGAAACAAGCAGGCAGAGTTTAGAACAGGGATCTTATAGTAAAATTGATTAGATTCAGATTTATCCAATCATAAACAGACACATGTCCTTTTACCTTTAGAGCAAGAGAAAATTTCTTGATCTTAATAGTCTACGTCGATGACATCCTCATTATGGGGTCCTCATTGCCATGCATTCAGACCGTCAAGGACCACCTACATCAAGAATTCACCATAAAAGACCTGGGACTTGTAAGATATTTCCTAGGATTAGAGATTTCAAGATCTGAGACAAGGATGTTCATAAATCAGCAAAAATACATCAAGGATCTAATAAAGGAGATAGGGTTAATAGATTCCAAAGTTACCAGTTTTCCTCTTCCAAGCAGAAACAGACTGGACAGTGATTAAAGCGCATTACTTGAAGAACGGGATCTTTACAGGCAACTGGTAGGGAAATTGTTATATTTGGGGCTAACCATACCAAATATAAGCCATGCAACACAACAATTAAGCCAGTACATGCAAACACCATGAAGGGGGCATTTAACAGCAGCGTTACACATAATAAGATATTTGAAGGGCTGCCCCGAGCATGGTCTATTTTATCCAGTGAAGCAACCAACACGTCTTATCTCGTATTGCGATACCAACTGGACTTCTTGCAAGAGCATAAGAAGATCTTTATCCGGTTTTTGCATCTTTCTCAATGGTGCCTTGATTTCCTAGAAAACAAAGAAATAAAAGCCGGTGAGTCGATCATCGGCAGAAGCAGAATACAGAAGCTTGGCAAAGGTAGTATGTGAGATAAAGTGGATTTCGTACATGTTCAGAGATCTTAAAATCCCATTAAAGCTTCCAGTCTCACTCTATTGTGATAACAAGGCTGCGATTTATATAGAAGAGAACCTGATCTTCCACGAGCGGATAAAACATATTGAAATTGATTATCATGTGGTTAGAAATAACATACAAGAAGGGTTAATCAAAGCTAAGTATATCAGAACCACAGATCAAGCAGCTGACTTAATGACTAAGTCTTTGGGGGCTTCGAAGTTCCAGAGCTTACTTAACAAGATAAAATCGACATTCACAGATCTGGTTTTTTCTTGTAGGGGGAATGTGAAGAAGGAACAGGCGGATGAAAGAAGGAATCAATTAGTTACAAAAGAGGGAAATGAAAAGGACGAAAGGGCTGATAATGAAAGAGAAGACCAATCGGTTATGGGGAAAAGAAATAGCAAATCAATGAAGGCATGGGAAATCAAATAGCAGCGGTTAGAGAGAGGAAACGTATGGAGGAAGCTGAGATTATTCTAGAAGAAGGAATATGACACCATTCAAGCAAATAAGTTTGTTATAACAAATGTGCCACATATACGTATGAAATTATGTATATATACAAAGGCCATAAATGAAATATAAAACACTAAATACATTTCAAAATTATCTTCTTAAACTTTTACAAATATTACATACTCCTAAACAAAACCAGAAAAACAAAGAAAAAAAATGAAAGAAATTGTAAGCAAAATAACTTTTAGAGCTTACCTACAGCTAGATTCTCCATTTTGAGCTAATTTTGTGATAACAAAAGAAACAAATAGCAGACTATATATGGATATAACTTAAAAATAAAAAATATTTAAATATTAAATAGGAAAGTATTTCTATTATAAACATAATAATTATGTTTTCTTAATAAATGCAAAACTAATTGTAAGCCTATTATTACAACATGGAAGGATTATTATCTTAAGAAAAAAATAGCAAATGATTAATATTGAAATTTGTAAACAAAAGGCAAAAATGATATAAGAAAATTTAGTTCATTGTATTAATTTTTGCAATAAATGTTAATTGAATATTGACCTTTTAAGTTAAAAATTTTTTGAATTTTCATAAAATAATTAGAAACTTATTTTTAAATTTAAATTAATAAGATACACTTTTAAGTAATTTAAAATTATTATATTATATATGAATTTGTATTTTTCTATGTTTATTGATAGTAGATTAAATAATTTTTTATTATTTTTCTTGTTGGTGAAGAGAGCTTTTTCTTCATCTTTAATTGTAATTCCAACCATCTGTTTAGCTAGCGCTTCTTGATTAGCTAGTAAACTTTCCAACTCTAATAAAGTTGGTTCTTAAGCCCATCCATGTGTAGCAGTCATAATAGTAGTGTACTCTGGTCATAGGCCATGGATGATAATTATCCTCATCCGTGTTACAGAGATTGCATTCTCCAGATCCATTTCGGAAATCTCTAAACATATTGCTTTTACTCTTGTAAAGTATTGACAGACTGTCATATCATATTACGAGAGAGTTCTTAACTCATTTTCCAGTCGCTGTAGCTTTGTTTCATTTGTGTTTGTAAATAAAGAAGTTAATGCATCCCACACCTTCTTTTGTGTTTTAGCTTCTTTTATATGCTACCGAAGATCATCCTCGACTATTATTGAAAGTGTATACAAGGCCTTGCCACTCTTGATTTTGTATTTTCTGAGTTCTTCTAGGTCAGTTGGTGGTGCAATTTCATCACCCCCAACAACACTATAAATCTTGCCAAAGCAAATAATACTATATGAGTACTTTAGTTGTTATAATTACTGTGGTTGATCTTTTCATCTGAGCTGGATGAACTAGCGAGATCTGTCATCATGATTTGGTAATATTATTGATAACCAAGTAAGTTTTATCCTTGACAATAGCTTCACAATCTTTGATTGTGCACCTTCCTTTAATATACTGACCTCCAATCTTTCCGCTCTGATACTAAATGTTGACTATGTCAGATAAAATTTAGATAACAGAAAATACTATTAAACACACTTTTTATTAATAATATAAGAGAAAATTACAACTCTCATAATATTTGCTAGAATAATTTTCTAGCACACCATTCTATTTTCTCTCTTTTCCCATTTCTCTCTCTCTCCTTTTCTTTTTTTCTCTCTTTCTAGCTCTCTTGGATGGGCAATACAAAATGATTCTCTAACCTCCTCTATTTATAGTATTTCTATGGAAGTGGATTAGTATGCCAAGTAGCAATATGCAAACTCATTAATGATAAACATTAACTAAACATGAGTTGGTAATGAGTTGTCTTTCCTTGATCTCCAAGCTTTGCTACAAGTTGTCAAGTTGATTTTTGCTTCAAGTTCTCAAGTTGATCTTTCCTTCAAGTTGTCAAATTCAACTTTACTGGTCAAGTACTCTTAATGCTTAAGAATCAAAAAACTTTATATTTAATAATGTATGATTTATGTTGATTTTTAACATCCACAAGCATTTAGACGGAGAGTTTTCAATGAAGAAAAATTCACCAAGATGCTTGATATGGGGGATGATATATCTACACCGCTAAGTCTCAAACATTGTAGCTTGGTGAGATTCTGAATTGATCTACCAAAATCAGGATTCTTGAGTTTCAATTCCATGTTGAAGCCCAGGTCTAGGAAAGACAAGCTAGAAAGTTGAGAGGTTGTGGATGGGATTTGGCCAGCAAAGAAAGAATCAGAAAGATTGAGAGAGACTAACTTAGAAAGATAGCCCATCTCAGATGGTATTTGGGAATGATTAAAATGGTTATTGGCAAGATTGAGGGTGTGGAGGTGAAGAAGAGGGAAGAGAGTGGAAGTGGAATTGATGGAACGGTAGGGACAGCTGCTGCTAAGATCAAGCCCAATCACGTGGCCAGTTTGTTCATCGCATGTGACACCATCCCATAACCAACAATCATCAGGCTGGTGTGGTCCGTTAATCAGCTTACAAGATTCAATTTTTGCAAAGGCAAGCGGGCATTCTTGAAATGGAACAAGGCATCCCTGTCATCATCATGACAGAATTGAATGCATGAAATTGGATAAAAAAAGTTGATGAAGCAAAAGAAAAACAGAATGGTTATAGTAAAAATCCCTTTATAGACAACTAAACATCATATTTTAAAATAAATTAATAATAGAATATATAGAGTTTTAAATTTAAACTAATAAAGATAAACTCCTAATACCCCCAAACTATGAGCTAATAACTCATTACTAGTAATTGATGTGTTTATATTATGTCCTTGATAAAATTATTATTACTTCTATTTTAAATTGATAATCACACTTTTCTTTGTGGTTGTTTCAAGTTATAGCTGCCTTATAAGTGTGTTTATAAATTTATGATATAACAAATATTAATTTTTTTATTAATTATATATTAAATTACTATTATAGACATTATGATTTTTTCTAAAATCACATATGTTCATATGTAAAACATAAAAATAGTTAATTAATTGGAATATTATATTAATCTATTCAAAATTTAAAAATTTAGTGTGAGTTTTGAACTATAGTCCATAATTAAAATAAAATATGTGAATAAAATAAACTAAAATTTAGAAAATTAAAATCAAAATGACGAATAATTTAATCAAAATTAAACATAATTTGAATACTAAAATAGTTATAAAACTAACGTAAATTAGAAAGAATACATAGCTAAACACATATATTGTTGAAGTGCTATGCCAAATCTTTTTGGTTCACTTTCAAATTAATATTTTCTTTAATTTAGGTTAAAATTTTGAATTAAGCTTCCAAAGTTAGAATTCTTGAGTTTCAACTCAATGTTCAATATTAGGTCGCCGAAGGACAAGCATGAAAGTCTGGCAATGGTTAATGATATTGGGACAGCAAAGGACGAATAAGAGAGATTGAGAGAGCATAGAAAGAAGGCACATCTCAGGTGGAATTAGGGAATGATTCTAATGGTTGTCAGCAAGATTAAGGATGCGTAGATGAAGATTGAAGAGAGCAGAGGTGTAGTTGATGGAACCATAGAGACAGTTGCTGCTGAGCTCAATTCCAATCACATGAACAGTTTGTTCATCACATAAGACACTATCCCATGAACAACAATCATCAGTTGTTAGGTTCCAGGATTCAAGTTTTTTAGAGGAAAGTAGATTATCTGTAGCTCCATAATCAATGATAAAGCTGTTGTTGATGTGGATCAAGGCAACCCTCTCATTATCATGGCACAAAGGGGCATTCAGTGGGATGAAAAGGTTGATGAACCAAAAGAAAATAGCGAGGTTATAGTTGAAATCATCTCTCCTAGATGACTCATTGTTTAAAGGTGGTTGATGAAAAAGGAATGAGTTGTTTAATTCCTTTTATAGACGAGTAAACATTACATTATAAAAAAAATTAATAATATTAAAAAAAGTTGATCTTCTTTACTGCCAGACGGTGGTGATTTCTTTGGATTATCACATTTATTTGACAATGGAACATCACATAAACCTGAGTTATTTTGATACGAACTATTTTCAAATGTGTCAAACTGTTTCCCTTGAGGTATAGAACCTGTAAGTTAATTGTAAGACACATTGAAAATAGAAATAAAACCAAGTTGTGTTAATTCCTGAGGAATTTCTCCGATGAGATTGTTTCTTGAAAGATCCAATGATTCAAGGTTTTTAAGATTTTCTAAGGATGCTGGAATAGCACCATTAAGATTGTTATTTGAAAGGTTCAATGAGTAAAGGCCACTCAAATTTCCAATTACATTGGGAATGTCCCCTACAAAGTGGTTACTTGAAAAATCAATGGCCACCAAAGCTTCTATGATTTTCTCGTATCTCAATTTTGTGCCCTTATTTGTCATTGTCATTGAGTAATGATAATAGTCTATCCTAACCCGAACATCAATAAAGTCAAAAATCACATATGTACCCATATATACCAATTGATCTACTTCCACCATCTTCATTGCATTCCAATTCAGAAAATACTTTGCTGGCAACTTTACCGAGAACTTATTGTGAGAGATGTCAATGATACGCAATTTTGGAAAATCAAAATCAATTAAATGATTCTCTAGGGAACCATAGAATTGATTAGATTCCAGGATAAGAATCTTTAGCTCTTTAAGTGCTCCTAACCATGATGGAAAAACATCATTGATGTTGTTCTTTCCAAAAATTAAAGCTTCAAGCTTCAAACAATTGGCCAAGGATCTTGGGACCTCCCCCTCTAACTGGTTAGATTCTACACTGAGCATCCTTATGTTGCATTCTTTAACATGATTGTCAGGATACTTGCCATGAAAATTATATCCTCCTAAATGTAAGAATTGTATAGAAGCGCTAAAATTACCAAAACATTGAGGTAACGTGCCAGTAAAACTGTTAAAAGATAAATCAAGGACTCGAAGGACCTTTAAATTACACATGGTCGATGAGATCTTCCCAGATAATCTATTGTTTGCCACTGAATATATTTCAATGGATGATGGCAGCATGGAAAGAGATCCTAACAACATGTTATCATTCGCGTAAAAAACAATTAGTCGAGACCATGGAAACACATATGAATCTTGTTCAAACCCAGTAAGATTGTTGGAAGAAATATCAATATTCTCTAATGCAGGAGTTGAGTTCCAAAACCATTTTGGAACTTGGCCGTGTATATCATTATTGGACAAGTCCAAGGATGCCAGCTCCTTTTGGTGATGCAGAAAGCGAGGGAAGTGTCTTAAATTGCATGATCCAAGTCTCAACTCTATAAACTTTTGATTAGTGGTATTAGAACCAACATTATCAAATAATGATAAATCATTATTTGACAAATGCAATTGGTTCAAATTTTTGAACTTACTAAGAAATGTTGCTAACTCTACAGTCCCACTCAACCTGTTATTACATAAAGAAAGAAAAGAAAGGTTGGTCAGTTTGAAAATGGAATCTGGAATCTCACCCTGAAAGTGATTCATGTTCAACTCCAAAATCTCCAATTGGGTCATGTTGGTAAGCCAAGATGGGATTTGACTATTTATTTGATGATAGAATATAAACTGATTTGCTGTATATTCTCACTTATTGACATTTATCTGTTTCCTTATTTAGCGTATAGCTAGGGTATTAGTATAACTATAAATAGATAAGTTGTTGTACAGAAGAGTCACGCAATACAATTGCTTT
>CANYBF011611797.1:0-17026 GCA_948192965.1 Dalechampia spathulata | reverse complement strand
TACTACATTATATATAATTAAGAAACCAATAGGTACTTGGTATAACATATCACAATAGTCATTTAACACATAATAATTCCGTTATGTAATTTTATAACTGCATACACATAACCACTTTCATGGACAAAACGCATTGCATTTGTAAGGAATCTTGAATTTTTTATATGCATCATAATGTTACATGTTTGCATTATCAGACTTCACTAACCTATGATACACTTATCTTTAAAAGCTAATTCAATTCTACAAGTATTTTATATGACTCATTTATTTCATGAATATACTTTTATAAGGTTGAAATACCTACTTAAGACACAATCATCTAACAAACTCATGTACTTAGGTTTTGAATAAGTTTTCCTCTACTTGAGATTAATATACCCTAAGCTATGCTAATATAATGCAACTACTTATACTATTTCATAAGTGATTAATATGTACATATTATAATAGGATGGACTTAGAGAATCTAGTCTAAAATTCAATATATCTATCACATCAACAACCAACTACCAAGCAGTTGATTCAATATATACAGGTAATCAAGTGGCTTAGCTAAATTCTCAAATTATATAGCTTTACAACATAAAAGGTACAATTATTACATAAACATAAATTTTAGATAAAGTGTAAATTCAGTTATCACAGTCTTCATTCAAATATCATACATATACACAAACTTATAAAAAACTACAAGCTTAAATAGCTATCATAAATTCATTATCATGGCAGCTTACCAAATATGAGGTGGGATAAAAATTAAACCTCCTTAGTATTTTTACCAATTGGATTCTTTTTCACTAAAAAGGAATAGCTTGTGGTTCACTTTGCATTACTCGACTATCCTTAGGTAATATTTTAGAGCATTCTATGTTAATTTCTGCCTTATTTTTTTGTATTTCTTTGGATATATACCATCAACTCCTCATTCCACTGCCTTACACTAAACCAATAAGAAAATCAGTTAGTTTAGGTGGTTTATGGTGTTGTATTCATTAAGTTCTTTTCAATATAGTGAATGTTTAATTGCCTTAATTTAAATATTATAATCTAATTAATCCACTTCCTAATTAATTGATGATGCTTGCTCCTCTAATTAATATGTCATCATATATACATATTACTATTATTATTATTTTTTAATATATTTCTAACATATGACAATTATGTATTTAAAGCTTAAATATTATGTAGATATTCCTAATCTCATATAAATGTACATTTATATATGAAGCTTTAATATCTTATCACTAGATCATCATTTTCTTATATGAATGAAATTCCTTATCCAAATCACCTCTTTAGCTACATCTAATGTTGCAATATGCTCAACCTCTATAGTTGAATCTATTGTGCTTCATATTTAAAACTCTTTTAAATAATTGTACCATCATCTATCATCAATACAAAACTAGACTATGATTTATAATCGTCTTTATCAGATTAAAAAATCACATTAGTATGCCCATTGATCAATAAATCACCTTCTTTATATATTAAGAACATACCTTTAGTCCTTGTTAAGTACTTAAGGATGTTCTTCATAGTTTCCCAATGTTCCTCTCCATAACTAGATTGGAATATACTTGTCATACTTAATGAGTATGATACATTAGGCTTAATATATAACATAACATACATGATAGATCTTATTATAGATGCATATGGAATCTTACTTGTGTGATCTCTATCTTCTTGTATCTTAGGAAACTAAGTCTTAAAGTGATATTTCCCATGCACCATAGGAATAAGACCCTTTCTTTAAAAACCTAAACTAAACCTCTTTAGAACTTTATCTATGTATGTAGATTGTGAAAGACCTATTAACCTATTTGATTTATCTTTATAGATCCTTATACCTAAAATATAGGCAGATTCTCCTAAACCTTTCATGGAGAATTGTTTGGACAACCAAACCTTAATACTTTGCTAGAATGTGATATCATTTCCCATGAGTAATATGCCATCTATATATAATACAAGGAAAATAATTACACTCTTATCAACCTTCTTGTAAACACAAGATTCATCTATGTTTTGAATAAAACCAAAATCTTTGATTACTTTATCAAAATGGATGTTCCAATTCTTAGAGGCTTGCTTCAATCCATAAATAGATCTTTGAATTTGCACACCTTCTTACTCTCATTAGATATGAAACTATTAGGTTGTATAATGTACACTTCCTTAAGTAAATTTTCATTAAGAAAAATTATTTTCACATCCATTTTCCATATCTCATAATCATATGAGCATCAATAATAAGTAATATCTTGATGGATTTAAGCATAGCTACAAGAAAAAAAGTTTCATCATATTCAACACCTTGCTTCTTATGAAACCCTTTATAATTAAGTGTGCTTTATAAGTAATCATATTACCATCCATGTCAATCTTCTTTTTGAAGATCCATTTACACATAGTGGATTTTATCCTATTAAGTGGATCAATTAAAGTCTATACTTGGTTTTTTGATATGGAATGTATGTTAGTTTACATGGTCTTTAACCATAAATTAGACTTTGAACTTTTTAGAACTTATTATAATCTAAAGGCTCATCATTTTCAACTAGTGGAACTTCCTTATTCTCAAGAATAAGAAATCCATACCTTTAAGGCATAATCCTTATCCTAGTTAAATGTCCAAGAGCTTATATTTAATCAGGTTATGTTGTCACATTATCATGTATAAAAACTTTAAGATCAATTAGTTGAACTATGTTATCATGTGGTAGTTAAGCTTCATCAATTCAATTTTACACCCATTGTCTTCTTTTAGAATAAAATTTTCTCTAAAAAGATAACGTTTATCATATAATATTCAACTTTAACAAACATCTTTTATTTTAAAGGATGGTAAAAATAATATCTAATAGTTTGCTTTGGATATCCTATAAAGTAGTATTTGTCAAGTTTAGCTTTAAGCTTATATGACATTATTCTCGTCACATAAGTAGGACAACCCCATACTTTCATATAAGAAAATACAAGTTTCTTCTTAAACCATACCTTATATGGGGCAACTTCAATTGATTTATATAGAACTTTGTTTACAAGAATAATTTTTTCCAATGCATAACCCCATAATGACTTAGTTAGGCCTATAAGATTCATCATGGAATGAACCATGTCTAATAATTTCATATTCCTCCTTTTAAAGATACTATTATATTATGGTGTAACAAGGTGTCTATTGAGATAATATATCATTATCTTTAAGATAATCTTGAAATTCTTGACTTAAGTATTCATTAATACTTTTCCTAACTTATTTTTTTGCTTCATGCAATGAAGTATTGATATTCACCTTTGGCATGAGTTGATATAGGATCACATACATCTGAATATGTAAGTTCTAATATCTCCTTAACTCTTTCCCCTTTTCTTTTAAAAGGTGATTTTATGATCTTACCAAGTAAAAAAGATTCATATGTTTCAAATGATTCATAATTAAATGATCCCAAGTTACTAAGCTTGTGTAATTTAGAATGATAATTATTATTTATAGGTTCAAGATCGCAATGCAATAGATAAAGTGGATTATTATTATTAACTTTAAGTTTTTTAGTTTGTATATTATAAATAAGATTACTATTATTCAATACATATATTCCATTAACAATGCTTGAAAAACAATGATATATACTATCCTTAAACAATGAATAACCTTTTTCATTAATAGTAATACTAAATTCTTGTTCAATAAGACAAGATACTAAAATAATATTTTGACATAAATTATGAACATAATAACATTTATTAAGTTATAATATAAGTCTAGAAGTTAAGTTTATTATATAGGTTCCTATTGTTAAAGAAACAACACTTGCTCCATTTGTAACTGGAGTATCAATATCCCCTTTATTTTACTTCTACTTATTGATTAGCCCTTGCATATCATAACACATATTAGATGCACAACTAGTATCTAATACCTAACTCTTATTATTATAAACATTACTAGTATTAATCTTAATAACATATATACTTGATGAAGATGAGCCATCCTTGTTCTTCAAGCTTTCAAGTTAAATCTTCCAATTTCTCTTTTAATGGCCATCTTTAGCATAATGAAAATAAGTCCTTTTGGGGTTCTTCTCTATAAATTTCCTTTTACTCACCCCACCTTTTTGGTTTAAGAGCTATTTTATTACCATTCTTATTATTATTACTTTTCTTCTTGGAGGGTTTAGAAGAGTTAACCACAATGATAACTTTATAACTTTTCTTATTCACTTTTTGAGCAAACTTTAGTAAGTTGATTAGTTCAAGAATAATGGTCTTATTCATTTAATAGTCAAGTACCAAGTGATTCCAACCTTTAGATATACCCATGCATCTTTAATCCATGTTGGACTGTAGATGCACCCTCAACTATTAATTCAAAAAAGTTATGCTTCACTTTTGTTAGTGGGTTGTATCCAATAATCATTAAAATTAAACCCTAGGTATGATTAACAAATATTCATTAATATTAAAGGTAAACATCATATATCAATCATATCTTATATGATTATTATTTCATTAGATCATCAACTATTGATGCATTTATTATCTTATAATAATTTCTTTTTCAATCTTGCATATAAAACCATTCAGCTTGAATATACCTAATAAATGAATGATTTCATTTAAATCTAACCCATTTTAAAAGTTAAGATATGTTACGTATCAAGTAAGCTTGGGTATACCAAACAACTTAATATGAAATGAAACTCTCCATCTTTTACTTAGATAGATGGAAGGCATATAGATTTACTAACCATTTAGAGGGATTTCTTTATCTTATATGGTCTCATCATATATGATGGGTGTTATGTACTTTGGTACACACATGCATGGTATTGGCTTATATTACATTATGCATCACATATCTAGCATACATATATAAACAATTTATATAATATAATAGTGTTGACCCTAAATTTTTACCTACACACTACATACTCAAAATTTTTTTGATTCAGCTTGGTATTGATTCTTGTTCTTGAATTCAAGTTACACACATGTGTTTTTAGCATCTCATGAATCACTATATCATATGGCATATATAGTTTAAGGTCCACATATATGCATACATGCAATAGATTAAGTTGATTTTTAAACTGTATACAACACATACACATATCTATTTAGTGCATGAAGCATTTAAAATGTCAAAATCCCATATTACCAATCCATTTTGGGCATTTCCACTTCCGTTTCTATAAATATTCTTTGAGTATTTACAGAAAAGAGGTATGAATTTAATAATTAAGGCAAAACTTTACCAAAACTACTTCTCACTTAGTTTATCACTTAATTAAGCACTTAATTAGGTAATTATTTACTAATTAACCTTACTCAAACTCTTAACTACATTTTAGAATCAAAATTAAGGAGTCATTAACATCGGTAAGTATTGGAAGACCTCTTCCCTTCTCCTCCTTGTTTTCTTTGTATTTTTCATGGGTGTTGCTTATTTTCATTCATTTATAATGATAGCATAGCAGAAAATCAATAACACTCTTGCTATATCAATATCACATATCCAATGTTAATAAAAAACAGTTAAATATTCATGATACTTTACATTACAAAGCTTGAATCAGCAAGCCTTTATATTTTACCTACAATTATTAGGCACAAACTTGTTATTACTTTGTCTTTATCTGTATGTAGAATTAAAGTAGTAGTTCCTCTATTTTCCTCGCTTGTACCTGATTTTTGCAGTATTTAAATCAAATAAATCATATGTTGACATTAGCTATATACATATACATATGTAACACATATATTATTTATTTAGTGTCAAACCACTTAACAAATTAAATCCTATTATTAGCTTCATAATATTGATGACATTAGGCAAATATATATATTTACTCAAAGATTTAAGTGAGTCATATTTTTCTAATGTTGAACATTATAACTAATCACATATAGTCTTATCTTTAATAATCGCTTAGTCAATAAATGTGTGTAGTCATTAATAATACAATATTGCTTAATTTAACTAATTTTGACATCGCATTCATTTTTGTGTTGGCATATTTATTTATGTGAGTAGTGTCTCTATCCTTACTTAGTGTCACACCCACACTCATAGCATCATCCTTTGTGATGAAAGTATGATGAAGGAGTGATGAAAGTATGAAATGCATGATAATGTTATGATTATGAATACCTTGAATTGATTTATGTACCATTAAATATCTTAGCGATGATGGAAAGTTCATAAGATATAGAAACTATAGAGAAAGGAATACAAATGAAATGAAAAGAAACATCAAGTGATGAGAAAGTGTTTAAAATGCCTTGGGATGTGCATTAGAAGTGTTTATGTGCATGGTTTTTAATAATGCTCAATTATAGAATTAAAGCTTGGAATGTGATGTCTTGGCATACTAGACATGTTATTGTATGAGAATATACATGATAAAATGCATAAATGGAAGTGGTGGTGAAGTTAGAATTAAGAAAATATTAAGTATGAATTTAGGACATAAATGTCATTTTATAAAAAGGGAGGGGCAATTATGGAAACTAAAAATATGTATGTATATGTATCCTCATGTGGATGTATGACATGTATGATATGTATGACTATAGTATGGAATTATGTAGAAAGTAATGAATTAAAGGAGTAAGAATTCAATTTAGTTAAGAAAATTAATTATATGTTGACAAGTTTAAACATATGATTGGTTCCTTCTTTGAAATTATTAAAAATAATAAAATAAATCATTGAATATGAAATAAAAAGAAGGGAATGTAGGATTCACCATTCCAAACTCCAAAAACATTCGAACTACTTCTCCTTCTCCTCCTTCTTGCATTCTGACTTAAAGAAAATCATAAATCTAAGGTAATTTTTCATGAAAGTTCTATATTTAAGGGGTTTTCAAGCTTGTTCTCTTCATATGTGTGCTTATTAATTCATATTCTTTCATATACTTGATGTATGGAGCATGTAGGGTTTTCACTTAACATGAATAACTTGAAGCAAATGAAGGAAAAATGATGGATTTGATGAAATATGTGCATAAGCATGCTTAACATGCTATTTTGGTGTTACTGAAATGAGGTTTTGTATGTGTATGAGTTTTCATGCAAATCCTAGCTAGTATATGATGTAATTGACTCTTAATTTATTTTACTATGTGTGAATGATGAATATGAGGTGATGAAATATGCTAAAAGATATGAAAAGGGTGAAGGAAGGTGAAAGAAGAGAAGTGATTATGAATGAGATGTTGGCTGCCTTATTTTGGAAGCATGAGTTCCTTGTAGTATAAGGAGAAAAAATTGTTCTTTTGGCTTGATTTTTAATGATGATATGCTTAATTTATGTGTTTTGGCTTGATTTTTAATTATGATATGCTTAATTTATGTGTTGGGATATTTATCATGTAATTTGAGTGCAAATGGAAGTGAATTAAAATGTCAAACATGCATTAGAAATGAAGTGGTACAAAGAAGAAAGTGTTTAAAAAGTTATTGCCCAAATTTGACATTTTTCGTATATGGCTTCTAAAATTTGGTATAAGTGAATAAATTATAAGAATGCATGAATGTAAGATGGCATAGGGTGTTAGAATGAATAAATTGGCATTTGGTTGCATGAAAAATGAAAAGGAATCTCAAGTATGCAAAACTGAATTTTGCGTCAGCAAAATTTTTGACCTAAATTAGAAATGACTTTTGGAGGCCTTAATATTGTCCAAAAATTCTGTAAAAAAAACTAGTCATCTATACTTGGCAAAAATGACTATATAATCATTATCATTATTGTGTGATATATAATGGAATGGATTCATGTTTACTTATTCTTAATGAATCAATGTGAATCTATGATGAATGTTATGAATGGATTGGAATGCCTTAAGGTGCTATCATACTTGAATGAAATAAATAGTTTTTCTAAAAGGAATATGAAATGGAAACGATACAGGTATGGCCAAAGAGACACATACTACTCCTCAAGCACACGATAGGGGTAACATAGTTACAGTTTTGTGTTTATCACTTCATGATCCTATGTAAGGTTCTGAAATGATGTTTTGTACTTAAATGCTTATAGTACCAGTAGAATGACTTTACATAGTCAATGTTCTCATATGATTAACATTGTGCACAATCATTTAAGCATTATTCACATATCATGTCATGAACCATACAAGCATAAAGGCATATTTATAACATATCATAAAGAAGTTATAAGGCGGAAAGGAAAAGAAAGAGGTGTTTACAGAGCTATATGCTATTAATGTACTGGGTTATACAGATGATGGATTCCCTTAAGGAATCATATAGTTTGTTCCTTATGGAACCATAGATTAATGATAGGTTCATAGAGCCATATAGATATTATGTATTCCTATGGGAACGAGTACTGGTACATATAGGACCCAGTATGATTGTGCACAATCATGAATGCTGAACATGGTCACATTCTTATAGACATTACAGAAAATGAGAGGGAGCATGCAAAGCATGATTGCATTCTTATTTACATACATTGACATGTACTATTCATGAAGGTTCACATATGGTTAATGGTTAAGCATTATAATTGTGCTATTATATAGATGTATATAACATGATGCTATTATATCTAGAATGGTTACAAGAAAGTTACAAGGACACTTATACAGTATTTATTTGTATCTTTACACCATGTATGAATTATTATAAACATGGTACAATGTAATATGTTACATTTTGATATAAGTACGATGATACATGAATGTTGAATTCAAAATGGCTTTATTATGATTCTTTTAAAATTTGATCATGTCATGTACATATTTTTATAGCATCATTGAGTTTTATACTCAGAGTCTGTCATTTGATGAATGCAGGACCAGAACTTACTGGTGAGTATATGGATAGTTGATCTATGGTTAGACTTTGGAGAAAATCTCATTCTCGAAGTGGTATTGGACACATGTAACATACTTTGGGGCAATTTTACATTATGTAGCTCTTTTATTAATCATAATGGTAGTAGCACCCTAGTAGTGAGGCCCTAATGCGGGTAACCACACTACCACAATACTCTATCGTAATATATACGTACTTATGATATAGTGGACGATCATATAATGTTATATGCCTGATGGGTGATATGTGATGAATGACGTATATGTGTGATATGTTACATATTGCTATGCAATGTTTATACCGATGATTACTAATGGTATTGGAATTTAGGTACACATATAATGATGATATTATAGATGTTATGCTGCAAAAAAAAAAGATTCATGCATGCCTTGTAGGATAATTGATGACTTCCATGCTTAGGAAATTATTAATTATTCTACGAGAGCATGTTACACCGGGGGTATAGGTGTGACACTTAGCTAGACCATAATTTTGGTTATGTTTTAGAGATATTTATCATCTATCTCTTTAACGCTTAAAATTCAATTTATCATTTATTGCATGTACTATGGATTATTGCATTATTTTACTAAATAAGAATACGGTGACATTATTATTATTATTATTTGGAATGCTATCTATAAATAAGATATTGATACCTTCACATTAGGATTAATTAAGTTGCTAATTATACTTTTAGATCTTTTATATGTATATCAATCTCAATGTATATATATCAATTAAGTAGTCTTACTTAATAAGTGAAAGTTCCTAATGTAATTAATTCTTATCCTAATACCTTCTAAGCTGCTTATTTAATCCATAAGTATATGAACTACATATATTAAGTTAGTTTAGAATTTTACTCTAATTTGTGTTGTACTTACCAACAATCAAAAATCTAATTCATGTTATTTAAGGATCAATTTGGCAATCCAAGGTTCAACATTACATCCATTCTTTTTAAACCTGTATTAACATATGTGTATAGATACATACCCACATATATAGGTTATAAATTAACACCTTTACTTTAGGCATGCTCTCAGCTTACAATCCCTTGTCATTATACACACAATATGAATTAATTCCTTGGTTTTAAAGTGGTCTAAGTACTTCTGTTGAACTAGTTTAGCATCTGTTCAAAGTCAAGTTTAGTTGCTTAAGTTAATGCCCATTACTTCTATTAGTTCACGATTTATGTCTTGGATTTCTAGAATTTATACATAAATATCATTACCATACCAAAACTTAATAATTAAGAACTCAATAATTTAGAATTTAATTATGCTATTAAAATGATTTTCAAGATTCATTAAATACTCTTGCTTCTCTCTCTCTAACTAGCCTAACTCTTGCTCACAAACCAATTTGACATATTATCCAAAATGATAATTCATGCAATCTAATTCTATAAAAGAGAGAGTGTGTGCGATTTGTACTATCACTGAGCCATAGTATTCACATAGTTAAAGCATGCATGAAATCGATAATCATTTGCATTATACATGCAGCTGAGACTAATAAGGCTACAATAACAACTTACTTTTAGTTTTCTTGAACTATTTTTTATAGACTTAAAGTTGATATTAACAGACATTATATGTACCAGAAAATAGAAATGTCATGTTGTTGATAAATCTGGAACCTCTCCAAGTAGATTAAGTAGATTATTTTGTTACACTCTTCTCTAGTAGGTACATACCTTCTATTTTTATACCATAATAAACCACCAAAATCAATAGAATAATTTATCTGTTAAGCTACCTGTATCTTTTCCATCTTCTTTTGATACTCTTTATCATTCTTTATAGCCTCTTTCATCTGATCAATCAATATTGGCTTTACCTGTAATTGTGCAATTATACTACCATTTAGCTAAAATTCAAATAAAGTATTCAATCATTGTATCTCCAAACTAGTATCAATGGTGTAACCTATAAATTGGAAAATGTTTTCCTACTAAGTGCATTCGCTACTGTATTAGCTATCCCTAGGTGGTAGTCAATCAAGCAATCATAATCTTTAATTAGTTTGATTTAATGCCTCTATCTTAGATTCAAATCTTTTTGTATTCCAAAATACTTTTGAATTTTATGATTTGTACATATGTAGCATTGTTCTTCATATAGATAATATCACTAGATCCTTAATGTAAATACTATAACTACTAACTCTAAAACATGTGTTGGATAATTTCTTTCATGTGTTTTCAACTGTCTAAAAGCATACACTATCACTTTTTAGTCTTGCATTAGTATACAACCTAACTTGTTCAAAGATACATCACTATATATCACATATTCCTTACCTGGAGTTAGCAAGATCAACATTAAAGCTTAAGTTAAACATTCTTTAACCAATTAAAACTCTTCTGACATTTTTCTATCCACTCGAAAGGAACATCCTTTGAAAGTAATTAGGTAAGTGGAATAGCAATCATGGAGAGTCCCTTAATAAATCATCAATAATATCTAAATAAACCTAGAAAACTACGGACTTTACTAACATTCTTTAGTTGTTGCCACTTGGTAACTACTTCTATTTTACTAAGATAAACTCTAATACCATCTGCTAACATTACATGCCTTACAAAGGACACCTATTTTAGCCATAAATCATATTTAGACAACTTACCATACAATTATTTTTCATCTAATATCTGTAATACAACCTGAGGATGGAAATCATGTTCTTCTCTACTTTACAAAAACACTAGAATATCATCAATAAATACAACCATAAATTGATTTAAATACTACTTGAACATAGTATTCATCAATGCCATAAATGTTTTGGTGCATTAGTCAATCCAAACAGCATTACTAAGAACTTATAATGGCTATACTGAGTTTGAAATGGACTCTTAATGATGCTATTATCCTTCACCTAGAGCTGATAATCCATGATTGCAAGTCTATCTTTGAAAATACTGTAGCATCTTTCAATTGATTAAATAAATCATCTATTCATGGCAAAGGATACATGTTCTTCATTATGACTTTATTCAACTATTTATAGTCTATACATAACCATAATGTGTCATCCTTCTTTTTAAAAAATAGTACTGGTGCTCCCCATGGTGACACACTCGATCTAATGAACCCCTTATCTAATAATTCTTGCAATTGAGTTTTCAACTCTTTCAATTCTATTAGTGCCAAACGATAAGGTTTAATTGATATCGGCTCTGTACTTAGCATTACCTTAATCTCAAACTCCACTTCTCTAGCCGATGGTAAACTTGGTAATTCTTATACGAAGACATCTAAAAAATCATAAAACTATAGGTATCTTAGTGAGCTTTGGTCTTTCCAACCAAGTATCTGTCATATGTGCTAGAAATGCTTCATAACCCTATATCAATAATTTTCTAGTAATAGTTGTTAAAATAATTACAGCTGTTGTTGGTGGTTTACAAGCTTGTATCTCGATACTAGCATAAATATGATCTTTGAACACTACTGTCTTCAATTTACATTCAACTATAGCTTGATATTTTGATGACTAGTCAATCCCTAGTATCACATCATATTCTTTAAATGGAATTTCAATCAAGTTAGATGGAAAGTTCATACCATGCATATTTAGTGGGCCATCCCTATATATTCAACTAATGATAATATCTTGTCTTAGTGGACTAGACACCATAATATCATACCCTAAATTCTCACATTTCAAATCAGATATACAAGCAAGTTCAACATTTATATATGAATAAGATGATCCAAGGTCAAATAAAATCAATGCTTCATGATCAAGGATTAGAAATTTTTCAACCACCACATCTACAGTCAGTGCATCTTCTCATTGGTGCATAGTATAAACTCTAGTTCAAGCTTCACAGGCAAAGCTCTGATTGACTGAACTTTGACTACTGCCTCTACCCCTACCTCTATCACTAGATTGTGAAACTGTAGAAGTAGGTCTAATAAATGTATTATGTTTGTAACTACCTCTCTCTGCTAAAGTATGTAAAGGTATAACTCCATAAGCAGTGCAATCTCTAGTAAAATAGCATGAACCTCCATATTGGTAACATACTCCGATTCCCACTCTACAAACTTTGGAATGATATCTATTACAAGTAGAACACTATATAAACCCCAAGCCACCTTATCCTAATGTCTGGCTAAATTATGGTTGTCTAAATGCCAATGGTCTCTAACCCATCAGTATGGCATGAAAGAGCTTCTAAACTTCCCTCTCTTACTAAAATTAGTGGACGAACTAGCGCCTTTTGCCCATTTTCTTGGCTACTTGGCCCTACCTTCTTCCTCTTCATTAATGATATGCTCTTACCCAAGTGTATTAGCCATAAATGCAAAGAAATCCTCATAATTAAATCCCTACACAAATGTTGTCATACCTGATAGGTGAAACATGCTCCTGTAGAGAGATTAATGAATACTATAAACTTAAGAATTCATTAATCACTCTACAAAGGATTTATGAAGATTTTTTTTACATTGACAGAATATACTCGATCTATTTTAATAACTATTTATTTTCAATCTGTGACTTCAATATCACCTGTTGTATAAAATATTCACATTGTAAATATAGCATGCCAACTCTTATTTTCCTGTGTCTAAACATTATTTACAAGACTTAGAAAAGTCATATACTAAGTATTCTTAGTATCTCTGCTAATTTACAAGCACATGAGATTTTACTACCTTTAGATTGTACAATGATAGTTGCATAATAAAATATTTACTAGGAACATATTACATGGTCTAAACTTAATTCTAAAGGTCATTCAAGTTTCAAAATTATCCTAACTAAGTTGGTGCCTCGCTGGTTCGAACATTCCTTTATATTACCTTGACCTACATTCATCAAATGATAAATGTTGAGTACATAACTCAATGGTATCTAATAATAAGAATGTTATGAATAGAATATAATTATCTCATTATAATATGAAAAAAATAATTAATTAACAAATATATAAACTAAGAAAATCCAAATTATTAGTTATAATAAATATAATAATAAAGAAAATCATCTAATCATTATTTGTTAACTCAACAATGATAAACTATGATTTCTAATAGCTATCTTTGTAAGCAACTTAACATTCATATAGATCAATCAAACATCCTTCTGATAATTAAAAATAATGGTAATAAAAAAGCCATTTACTAATATCGGATTGTACAATAAGAAATAATTAATTTCCACTGACAACTCTATATCCTCATCAATTTTTCTCATAAATCGGTTATAATTTTGCTCTTTCAACTGTTAATAGCGAAAAATCACTGGGCATTAACGAATGCAAATACCAATGTTGCACTCCTCTTTTCGCATAAAAATGAAATGTTATATGATAATGAATGCATATGTATAATGCATTCCTCTGCTCTCTATCATTTCATCATTCCTTTAAGAATTCACCTTTTCTTATGAATTCATCATTTCTCTATGATCACAATAGTCTTTATCTTTGATTGTGCATAAATTATATTGGGCATGTTTTTAATGATTTATTTATTTTTCCCCAGCACCTCTATATTTTTTGTATTCATATATGAAATTATATCTGTATCTGTAACTATAACTATATTTGTCTCTATAGCTATAACTGTACCTGTATCTATAATTGTAACTGTATTTGTATTTGTAACTATAACTATATTTGTATTTGTAGTTATAACCATATTTGTATCTATAATTGTAACTATATCTATATCAGTAACTGTAATTATATCTGTATTTGTATTAATACCACCCTTATATCACCTTATATACATATAATTGTACCTCACTTATTCCTTCATAATGTTATACTAATGCCATATGATGCATGACTTTATCATGTATGCAAGTATGCAATGTTGTACAGTTGTAATTCAATACTATCCCAAAATGTATCAATATACTATACATCTAATAGTAATATGTAATAATTAAATATTTAGAATATTTTATATAATGCATTTGCATTTAAATTATAATGGAATAGCTATAAATCCATAACATTAGAAAATACATTGATATTTTGCATATCCAATAAGAATATAAAATAATTAAATAATCGTACCACTTTATGTTATGAAACTTGAATTCATAACAACAACACAACTATGATTCTATAACCATCTAAGATATTTGTATATCATATAACCTTTATTAATAAACAATAATTAAATATGCATAATATTTTAAATTCTAAAGCTTGAATTACTAAGCTTTTTATTTTATCTACAATTTCATTTATAACACTACTATTATTTGGTACAAACTTATCTTTTCCCTACTTTTGTTCGTATGTGGAGTAGGGGTAGTGACCTTTTTCTCTTCTTTGCGTAGCATATATAGATGTTTCAATTGACATAATCACTAATATGAGTGAGATACGTATTTCATAGACATAGATTAATAATCCATATAAAATCACCCTTTTAGACTATACCATTCATCCATATGTATACTTTAGACAACTCATGTCATACTGAATGAGAATCATTCCTTAACAGAAGTATAACATGTGTTGATCTACCTACTTTAATCATGTTAAATCTTATTAATACTGTTCCAATACCTTGGATTGCATTATTTAGTTTAATACTTTAAGCAAAACAAGTAAATAAAAAATTACACTTAAATAATGAATAATGTATTTTATTGATTAAATATTCAATTACAAATAAAACATGATGCTCTAAAATATAAATTAACATCTACAACTCTACATGAAATACATGAAAAATGCTTTTAATAAGAAAGTTAGGCCTGTTGCTATATAGGAAGGTGATTTGATGCCAAAGTAAGACATACTGACTATTTGCAACCTACATGGAAAGTTAAAACCTAACTAGGAAGGCTCATTCCTAGTTAAGAAGATATTGTCTAAATGCATTATCCATATTTTAGACTTGGAGGGTAATGAATTCTCTAAACCTATCAACCTTGATCAGCTAAAGAAATACTTAACCTAAAGCAAAGGGTAAAAAGAGAAAAGCAAAAGAAAAATAATTGCTCATTGAGTTGAAAATCTGCTCAGACAACTCATGCAAAAGTTAGAGCTCTTAAACGCAAAAAGACAAAGTCAAAATAGTTGATCTGAAAATCTCGCATGAGACTAGTAACAACAAGGGTTAAGTCTAATGCATATTGGAAATTTTGTGTTAGTTTTAACATTTCTCATGCAAAATGCTTTAATCTCATTAATGCAAATAGAACACATGTTCATAAACTTAACCATAAGTAATACAAGTATTAAACATAAAGCACTCTTTTATTATTTAATAGCTCATATAATATAAAAATCTAAGTGTGGTGTAGAAACCATAGATTATACTTGTCATCCATAGTAGATCCAACTTTAGGGGTCTCTTTACATGCTCCAGGAAACAAGACAACAATCATCCTCCCTTAAACTTTATCAATCGAGGGATAATATGTCTATGGCCATACTGATAATAGAATCCGGTGTACCTATAGCGGGTGTAGCATTTGAATCTCGATAGTGAAATATAATCTATATACATCCTCACTATTATTTATTGGATGTGCCACTAAGGATAGGTCCGCTTAACCTCACTCTTAGGGATGGTCCCCATCCACTCAACCCAGCCATCAAATGTCAATGTTTGTGCCTCATTGCAGGTGTAGCCTCTCCTTATATGGCTATAAGGAGCATATCTCTATGGATCACCTACTAGTGGTACCTGTTGGTTTGCGTAGTTAATGAGCAGCGGAAGAAATTTAAAATTTTTAATTTTGAATCAGCAAACCAAAAGAATATCTTTGCATCAAAACACAGAGAAACAGGATTAGAGATTAGAAGCGACAGTTTGATAGTAACTCTTACATTCAATGCAGATGTCCTTCGTTCTTGATCTCTATTGCGAGTATGGTTGTAGCAAACCAAACACCACCAACATACGCAGCCTCCCAGAGTATCCACACGAAATAAGGTGATTCCAAGCAAGCAACCAATTGCTTCTATCTTCGTTCCTGTGAACTAGCAAAGAAAAAGAAGAAAACTTATGGAATTTTCATCGTCCTCACAATTGCTCTTGTGAAGACCGAATTCTCCTTCAGCAGAGGAGGCTAGATTTCGGCCAAAGGAAGATCAGATGAGTGGCTTGACCTAATTTTGGTTATAATGACTTATTTATATTCCAAAATTAGGTTAAGCTGAAAC
>CANYBF011611567.1:0-15497 GCA_948192965.1 Dalechampia spathulata | reverse complement strand
ATCTCATTCCATAAACTCTTTATGGATTCTTCTGCACTGTTCCAATATCATGGACTTCAATATATAGTTTAATACTCCAAGTAAAACAAGTTCATCCAAAACATTGTACTATATAATGAATAATGCCTTTATTAATGAAACGTATAATACAAATACACATGATGCTCTAGAGCATACACTAACATAGGCGACCGATGGTGATATCAGCAACATCACCAAAGATCTAGAAAGCTTCATCAGGGTTGATGGCAAAAGAAGTTGCAGTCTTTCTAGTTACTGCCAAGGTTGATAGGTCACATACATCACTGAAGATAGCAAACTGTTGCTTGAAGAAATCATCCGAGTTAGGCAACTTGGGAGCATGATCATGCTATGTCTCTCCTTGGATGAAGAGAACCATCTTGCACTCTTCTAGCTTGTCTAAGGTGTAGGGATTAAACCCAATGCAGTGCCTCTCTTCCCACATGGTTGTAGGAATATCAAATTCCACCGGACCTTGCTGGTACCAGCCTAAGCCTCTGCCAAGGACAAAGTTCATCAGTTACATCATCCTCTCAATAATAGGACTCAGTTGGTATGAGTAGGATTCAGGCTCTCCGATGGTGGCAATCTGAAAGCCGATCATGAGAGGAACATCTTCTCTGATGCAAGCCAGGGTGACTTCATCATCAGCAACAATAGTAACCATACCTTTATTTTGTGGGAACTTGATCTTTTGGTGTAGGGTGGATGGCACACCTCCCAGAGGATGAAACCATGGATGGCCCAAGAGTAGTGTAAATGATACTGGAATGTCCAGGACTGTGAAATCTACCACTGATTCAATCAGCCTGACAATGACAGTGACAGTGGCAGTGAAAGTGCTGGTAACCTCTTGTTTGGACTCATCATATGCTCTGATGATGGTCTTACAGGGTTTCAAGTTTGAAATTTGAATCCCTAGCTTGGGCTACACCTTGAGCGAGCAAACATTGATGCCTGACCCATCATCCATAATGACGTAAGGGGTGGAGAAGTTCATGATATTAAAACCCTGATGAATAGTGCCTTATTATGGCAGATTCCCTTAGCCAGTAGATCAGCATCAGAGAAAGTAATCATGTTGGATGGTAGCTCCTGGTTTACCAGCTAACTCTTCATGCTGAAGGTAGATACAGAGGGAGAGATCCTCATGCCTGAGAGTGCCTCAATGATGGCCAGTCGATGCTGTTGGGAGGATAGCACTAAGTCCTAGATGCTAATGTTAGCTTGCATCTTCTTTACCTGCTTGACGATAACATTATCAGGCTGAGTAGCCTAATCAACTGGTTATGGAGCTGGAACATTGCTTGGGCCAGCCTCATCCCTAGTGGGCTCAGCCTCAATCAGCTTCTTAAAAACTTCTGGCTTCTTCTCGGGAAGAGTGAAGACCTTACCATTGTGAGTTATGTTACCGACTCAAGAGGAAATTTTGTTAGCACCTAACACCTTCTGCTGCTTAGATGGTTTTGGTTTTGGTTTGGTTGCCTTGGGAGTCTCGACTGACTTACCCTTATTGGAAGCCTATGCGTCTGATGCTTCAGGTTTAGAGGATTTTTGAGTAGCTGCTAACTCATCTTCTGAGCTGTTGTACCATATGTCAATGGCACCAATATCAAATCCACCGTTAGGGTATAATGTAATAGTAGGCAACTAAGCAATCTTCCCACTGTTGAGGGGAGAGGAGTTCAAAACAAAGGATTCTGGTAACCCTTATTGGAGCATGTAGGGGCGGTTGGCTTTGTGGTAGTTTGGCAATGGGTTTGTTTTTGTTGATGGCTTGGATTTCTTAGGGTCCTCAATCTCACCAAAGTCGATGAGGTTCTGAATGACTAGTCTAAGGGAGCGAGAGTTTTCAGTGTTATGACCATGGTGCTGGTGATAGTGGCAATAAGTTTTGGTGTCCACCAAAGCTGGGGGGTGTTTTAAAGTTTGGTTCAAGTGGTTTGATGAGTTTGGTTTTGAGAAGATGCCTGAAAACCTTAGAAAATGGCATTCCAAGATCTGAGAATCTTTTGGATGGGGTATTGTTTCAGAGTACAGGGTTTGGTGTTTGCAAGGCGTTGATGTATTATGGTTTTGGTATTTGCAGGGCGTTGGCATAGTGAAGCTTTGGTTGTGTTTGTATGTAAGTGGTAGTTTTGGGTTTTATAAAGGAAGGCTCTTTCTTCTTCCCCTCAGTCTACTTAATGCGTTATCCCATCGAGTAAATGTCCTCAAAAGTATGGAACGTCTGATACTTCAGCTTATCCTGGTAAAGTGGCAGTGACACCATGATAAGCTTCTTAATCATGTTAGATTCAAACGGATTCTGTCTGACCATAGTAGCTTTGTCGATCCACCTACTGAAGTAATCCATAAAAGATTTATTGGCTTTTTGTTTAACCATTTCCAAATCCATTAAGGTTACATCAAATCGGGACTTGAACCCGTATTGTTTACAGAAAGCAGTACAAAGAGGCTTCTACTTGGTCGTGGTTGCCTTGTTGAGGCTGTGATACCAGGCTAGCACTGGTTCCTCCAGTGAGATGAAGAAGAGCCAAACTATCTGATCCTCTGATAGGTCAGTAGTGCTCATCAGCATGGTATAGGTCTACAAATGGTTCTTTGGGTCCTCGACTCCATTGTACTTAGGAACGTTAGGGAGCTTAAACTTAGCAGGCAGTCCCTTGATAGCCCAGATAGAGAACTCATCAAAATCTAGGTTAGACCCCATGCCTTTGGTCTTCATGATGGTCTGCAGCTGTTTGATCTTCTATTCTAAGACAGTGGTCTCAGATTTTTGAACATCATGCATATGGAATGAGACGTCATCATTAGTCTCCATGTTATACAGATTGACACCCTTCCCCTTTTCCTTGATCGGAGCTGATGGGGTGATGAATTCAGCAAGACTAAGAGCCTTCGGGATCTGTTGTTATAGGAGAGTCTTGAAGTCATCATTTAGTAGCTTGGCCATAAACTAGTCGATGAGCTTCTGAACTGCAGTAAGTGTGGCCTCATCTAGTGTTGAGGTAGCAGGGGTAGATGAAGATGCGACATTTTTGGCATTTTGTGAGTCTGACATGGTTCTGTACATGATAGAAAGAGTTAGCATTGATGCATGAGTATGCACATGCAGTTGTATATGGTGCACATAATGTGACATGTAGGATGTATGCGTGACTTATGCTAGGAAATATATGATGTTATGGCTACAACAAAGCGAGTTAATATACGTATGCATGGGTGCACGTGATGCATCACGTAGGATGTATGTGTGTCCTACATTAGGAAACATCCAGCATTATGGCTGCAAAGGAAATTTATTAGAGAATTGCATGAGTATGCATGTATGCGTGTTTGGATAGAAAACACGAAAAGGTTAGTGAACATGTAGCATGCATCAGCGCTCCCTTCCAACCTTATACCTCTACAAGAATTGGTCAATTCAAGTTCTCCTGCCCTAGGTGGGATACTAACCCAAAGTTACACTGGGAACTCGAGGTGAGATTCTCTCAAATAGGCAAGCGAATGGTTTGATCGTTGCTCAATCATATAAGGAATTACGGTGAAAACCTGATAACATTTCAACTTAGCCATATTGCTATGATAAGTGAATACCGATGGATTTGGCATGAGGTTCTGTAACCATACGAAATCATGAAAGGATTCTGAGTCTTAGTAGATCAATATAGGCATGATCATATTGTTATGATAAGAGTACGCCTGTGGAATAGGCGTGAGGTAGTGCAACCATACGGAATCATGAAAGGATTCTGACTCTTAGCAGAGTAATATGGGCATGATCATATTGTTATGATAAGAGTACGCCAGTGGAATAGGCGTGAGGTTGTGCAATAATACAGAATCATGAAAGGATTCTAAATCTCAGCAGAGCAATACGGGCATGATCATATTGTTATGATAAGAGTACGCCCGTGGAATAAGCATGAGGTTGTGCAACCATACAAAATCATGAAAGGATTCTGACTCTTAGTAGAGCAATATGTAGGAGGAAAATAGGTTGGGTCTATGCAAATCCACTGACATGATAAGGCAAAGATCCACATAGCATGCAATAAGGGTCCTAGTTTGGAATGTTGCTAGGCTTACTACATGGGCTTCAGTCCGGTTTTGAGAATAGGCTAAGGTCCCCTATCACGTTGTTCACAACCTATCCAATGGAATGGACTCATCGATATAGGACTATACCTCGCATCTATCAATCAGGAATCATTGATGGTTATCAGTGCAATGCAGCGAGTGGTGAAGGTAGATTCGCTTTTCTAAGGAGTCGAATGGATTCCAAGGTACTCACTCACCCACAATCATCAGGTTGACATGGGAGGTTGTGTGGTATGTACATACATGGATTGGTGTTATGATGCATATAATTAATCCAACTATGATGGGAAAATTGATATGGAAGCTCTTATATATCACCACTCTTTTGCCGTGATGTCCCCAATAGAGTCTCCACTGTGAGCGTCGGTTTCTACCAACCACCTAGACTGAGGGTTACGAAAGTGATGGACCGGGGACCGCACTTGGAGCGAAAGCATAGTCTTCCTAAGGGGTTCCCTTAGGGAATGATACGGACTCGAAAGAGTCTTAAGGGAGTCACCACCGGATGGTTATGGATTGGTGCAACCAACCCATAACATGAGTGCTAGTTAAAGCCTTCAGAGATTGGGTTCAGGTGGTAGAGATCTATTCTATGAGTTTCCAAAATCGATTTTACCATTATAGTTAGGATTAATTATCCTAAGTAGGCAAGCATACGATCATAAATATAAGCACACAGCTCGACATGTGATTTGACGTTGCAAGGTTGCATGTAGAATGGCATATAATGCTATATGTCATTTGGATGGCATGGCATATGCATGGCATGTGGAGTAGTGATAAAACAACATGGCATATGCATGACATGTGAGTGTGAATGACATATCATATGCATGACATGGTGAGGTAGCATGTATATAAGCATATAACATGGAAAATAGCACGTATAGCGTAATACGTTAGCGCGTTTGAATTGTTTTAGCGTTCATAGAATGTATGGTGTATGTGTGGCATATGACGTGAATGGCATAGCATATGCATGGTATGCGAAATATATGACATGGCATGTACATGACATGTGAAATAAATGGCCTATCATATGCATGATATGTGAGGTGATGCAAAACATGGCATATGCATGACATGTGGTGTGGATGACATACCATATGCATGATATGTGAAATAATATATGGCATGGCATATGCATGACATGACATAGTGGATGGTATACCATATGCATGGCATGTGAAATGATGTATGGCATGGCATATGCATGACATGACATAGTGATAACATCGCATATACATAGCATGTGAAGTGGATGACATACCATATGCATGTTATGACATAGTGAATGGCATACCATATACATGGCATGTGAAATGATGTATGGCATGGCATATGCATGACATGGCATAATGAATGGTCTAAAATATGCATGGCATGTGAAGTGAATGACATATCATATGCATGATATGTGATAGCAATATATATGTGTAATGGCATGGCGTATGGATGACATGTTAGTGATGCATATGTCATACGGCATGACATGGTATATGGCATGTGAAATATGCATGGTATATGGTATTGCGAATTACGTATTGGCATATTTGGATTGCGTATTGGTGTATTTATATGTATAAGCATAATAATAAAAATAATAATAGCTGGTGAAAGGGATCGAGGAAATTAGAGGTACACATGAGATAATAAGGGGAATTATTACAAAACAAATAATAACCCTATCTTATTACATAAATGTCCATGCATACATAATTTTTGGGGTGTTAAGTAACACCCCTTCCTCCTTGGATCTATTCCTTCTTGGGTTGCACGAGTAGAAAATGCACGATGCGAATATGCAGAATACACAAAAAAATTCATTAGTAGCAAAACAATTTAGGATTTACTTGACTAGTCCAATGCCATGTGAAAAGCATCAACCAAGAGTCAAAATCCATTAATTATTAGGCAATAATTACAAGAATTAACACGAGCCGGATCATAAAAATTAATTTTTATAAAAATAATTTTAGGCAAAATTATTTTTATTTGATCATGGAAAATTGAATGGGAGGGCTAACATCATATAAAAAATTATTGGAGATAGCCACTTGACCAATTTAAAATCCAATCCTTTCAAAAACTGAATTTATATGAGTAAAAATGGCTTTTTATCGTAAAAAATTAATTTTGAGGCCAAAATTAATTATATATAATTATTTTATGATAGATCTAGAATACTTGAGTCACTGTAAAGCATCAAATACCACTGGAAAAATCAAAGTACGTCAAAAATACGGTTTGAAATACGATTTTTCTAGAAAAATGTGAGGTATGCGCATCGCGCATCAGGCTATGTGCGCCACACATAGACTGTGTGTGGCACACATAGCATGATATGTGGTGCACATAGCTTGTAAATCTACAAGAAAATGAAATCTGTCAGTACAGAAACAATCTACAGACAAAAACAAGCAACTTTAATGAAGATAGTACCTCATTTTAAGGTCGGATCGGCCTCCGATTTGCAACCCAAACATTTAATTTGGAAATTAAATGAAATAATTAATTTTAAAGCTAAAATCATTTAGATCTAAGCAATATTTGACAGATCTAGAACCCCAAGTGCATGGAGAAGCTACTGGAGTTACTGGAAAATTCAGATCCAAACCAGATCGGGCGAAAAATGGTGTTTTCTGTGAAATCTGGGATCTATGTACAAAACATAGATCTATGTGCACAACACATAGGCTATGTGTGGTGCACATAGTTTGAAAAATGGAAGAAAAATCAAAGATTTTTCAACAGAAACCCTAGATTCGACCCTGATCTTGGTAGATCGGACCCAAAAATAGGGTTTTGCTTCGTGGATTTGCATCCAACACATGAAAACAACTTTAAAGCTAAAATTATTTTAGATCTAGCAAATATAAGGCAGATCCAGAGAACCCAAGGCATAGAAAGGCCTTAAATGTCACTGAAATAGCCAGATTGGGCAAAAAAATCGGTGAAAATCGAGTGAAAAATGGCCTTTTCTTTGAAATTTGGGGCATATATGCACAGCCTATAGGCCTATGTGTGCCACACATGTGTTACATGTGGCGTACATAAGACTATATACGCAGCATATAGTCTCAAAAATTAAGCAGAAATAAGAGGAAACGAAAGAAAAATTGGGAGATTTACCTTTAGGCAGCAGGTCCTCTTCCTTGATCTTGCTTCATTTCCTCATTTAGGGAGCCTAAATAGGGTTAATTAGTCTTTAAATCCCTAGAATACAATTAATTAAGTGTTTAATTAATTTTATAGGAATTTTGGCTGAGTTTTAGGTTGCCTTAGAGGCAAATTCGGGATCCTTGTAACAGACCCCAAGCTCTATATTTATAGAGCAATTTTTAGGCATGGCAATTTTGTAATTTTGGGCCCGGATTTGAAAAATTCAAAGGCTATATGTGCAGCATATAGCCTATATGCTGCGCATATAGTGCTATATGCGCAGCATATAGTTTTGGACCCGTTGCGTAGGGCCCACTGTGGTCACATCAGGATATGCACCCCATGCTTTATAAGCATCATTTCCCATGCTAAGGCATTGTGCACTATGGCTCACATCCCGTTTGGTCTCAAGAAGGCTCCCGACCAAACGTCTTTTCTATGCAACATGCAGTGCGCAAAAGGCTATGCGCACCTCATATAGCTATGCGCTCCACCCTGTATGAGCAAAATGGGATGCATGCCATATGTCCAGGAAGATGCAAACGACATTTCGAGTCACTTTGCAATTCTGAGTTTTACCAAATTTGGCCCCAAACGACGAGTTTCCACTAATGGGCTCGTTTTAGGGCATGCGGTGCTATTTTGGCCCAAAAGTGGCATTAGATATGCCAAAAGTTGTGCCTTGCGTAGGCAACAGTGAAAATGTGTTCTGTGTGCATAGAACACTTGAATTAGGCTAAGTTGGGTGGTGGGCCCAACCAGTACATATGATGGGCCCACAACACAGGAGGCCTAAAAGGTAGCAAATAGCATGCCAAGCGCTCTGCCTTACGTAGGCAGTAAGTAGGATGTGTTTTGTGCGTACAGAACACTTAGAATGGGTTGACAGAGGTGGTGGGCCCCACTTATGCACTTGGTGGGTTCTGCAGCACAGCAGCCTGAAGAGTGGTATTGCCATGCCAAGTGATGTGCCTTGCGTAAGGCAGCTATGAAATATATTCTGTGTGCACAGAACACACAGAATGGGCTACAGTGGGTAGTGGGCCCCATCTGTTCCCCAGTGGGCTCCATAGTGCAACAGACCTGAAATATGGCATGTAGCATGCCAAGCGCTCTGCCATGAGTATAATGTATTTTATGTGTACAGAACACATAGAATAGGTCAGTAGAGGTGGTAGGCCCCACCTATGCACTATTTTAGGTGAATAGCGCCAATTACCCAAAATGCAATATTTTGCATTCTATAAGCTCTGCCTTACATAGGCAGAAATAAAGTGTGTTCTGTATGCACAAAACACTCAGAATAAGCTGTTAAAGGTGGTGAGCCCCGTCAAATGCTGTGGTGGGCCCCACCAGCTATGATATGCCTTATGCACCAGAATGCACAGGGGAAGCCATAAAGGCATATGTGCATAATCAGGGTCGATATCGAGGACTAATACTAATCCGAATCAACATAAACCTGAAACTGTACGAGTGTGAAAAGTCAGGGTCAACAATAATTACCATTTCTGAACATCCATTACCTCTAAGTACTCATAAGGAAAGTCCCGTTTAAAAGTCTCAAAATCATCTGTTACCCTGGATGCTAAGAATTTAGCAATTGCTATGCCTTTAAATACTTTCTTAATGATGTATTGCATATCAAACTTAGACAAAAGAATTAACCACCTAGAAAGCTTCCCTACCAGTGAAGGAGCTTCATACAAGTACTTCATCGTATCAACCTTGGAGATCACCTACACTTGATATGATTGGAAGTAATGTCTAAACTTCTTAATTACTTAGACTATATCATACTTGCTTGACTTCTTACTTCTTACTTCTTACTCAAATAATAGATGACATGCTTGACTCAAACTTTATTCTCTTATGCTATGATTGTTGTTGAAAAATATGATTAGTAGGAAATGGAAACATTTAAAATTTTTATAAAAACATTGTGAGTGAGGCTTTCACTATGACCTAGAGCAAAGCTTGCGACGCACGGACAAGGGGCCCGCTTAGAGTGAAAACGTAGTCTTTTCAAGGGGCTACCTCGAGGAATGAGATAAACTTAAAAGAGTCACAAGATGGAGTGCCATCAGATGGTTCTGGATTTAGTTCAACCAACCCATTAACATGAGTGCTAAGTCAAACTCTTCAAAGATAGGTTCAGGTAGTGAAGATCTATTCACTTAGAGTTTCAAGTTTGATTTTACCATTTTAGTCGAGTTGATTATCTTAAGTAGGCAAGCATTCATGAGCATTAAATAAGCATACACAATGGGGTATAACATAGCAGCAATCATAGCAGATATAGCATAACAAGTATGATATGACAATCATAGCATGGCATCACGATATGGTAATCATGGTATGAAACATGGCATATGTGTGGCATGTGAGATGATATGGCATAAGCATGACATGTGAGATGACATGGCATAAGCATGACATATGAGATAACATGGCATGAGGGATTTAAGGCTAAATCACATAAAACAATAGGAGAATAATGCCTATTCTATTATGTAAGATCTTCGTCGATACAAAATTGAGACATTAACCAACATCTTATCCACTTAAGAAAAAAGTCAATCTCAAGCAGCATGAGCCAAAAATGCATGAGCAAAAATGTAAAATAAATAAAAATATTCATTAATAGCAAATAAAATTTAAGACTACACTAACTAATTCATTACTACATGAAATCATAAATCATGAGCTGAAGTCCAATGAATGTAATGGCAACAATCATGAAAATGTGAATAAACACTAGCTGGATCATGAAAATCATGAAAAATAATCAATTTTAGGTAAAATCAATCAAAAGCAAAACTGTACTTTTTAAAGATCATATAAAACATAACTTAGAAACAAATCAATGTCCAATTAAGCTAAACATGTCAAGTCACAATGTTAAAAACAATTAAAAAAACATTAATTGAGAATTAAATTGATTTAACGGTAAAATCATAATCAATTGATCATGGCATAATGAATTGGGAGTCACTAACATCATACAAATGTTAATTGGAGATAAAAAATTCAACCAATCAAAGCCAATCATATCATCAAACATTAATCAAACAAATTAAATATGCATTTAACTTGAGAAATATGATTTAAAAGCCAAAATTAATGAAATATGAATGATTTATAATGAACTCATAACATTAAGGCTACTGTGAAGCAACTAGTGATATTAAGAACTTCACTAATCAAGCGAAATGAAGTGAAATCAAGTAGAAAATCATGAAAATTTATCAGATTTGGCAACTATGTGAGCCACACATAGATGAATGTGTGCAGCACATAGCATGTAGAAAATGAATAGAAACACATGTTTATCATAATGGTAAATCATTTAGGGCATGAATAATCAATAAGATCCATTAAATCATACATGATTGAAGCCAATCATCAAAACAAAGCTTAAAACAAAACCCATAATGAAATCAAGAAGAAAAGGAGAAGAGAATAAGCATTCAACTCACCATAGTAGATTATGCTTCTAAGATCTTGATTCTAAACATGATTAAGGATTTAAGTAGGATTAATTAGTCTCTAATCCTATGTGAATTGCATAATTAAGTTAGATTAAAATTTGATAGAGTTTAGGCAAGTTTTGTGAATTTTGGACCTCCTTTCCATAAATACAAGGCTTATATTTATAGCTGAGGGTGATAGGATTAAGAAAATCACATTAGCAATGTAGGATTCTAGAATATTTTGAGCCATGTGCACAATTCATAGTGCTATATGCATACCACATAGCCCAGAAAAAGGCTATATGTGCAACATGTAGTAGCAAATGCTCAACATGATCCAATTTTGACCTATGTATGCCACCCAATGTAGTGCCCCATAGGTCAAACAAGCATCATTTAAGACCCTAAGGCATTGTGTCATATGGAGCATATTAGATTTGCTCGAGAAAAGGCTACCCACTATGCATATATTTTTAGGACATGTGCAGCATGTAGCACTATGTATTGTGTATATCATGAAATGCATGTTATGTGCTCCACCCTCCACAAGCAAAATGTAACATGTTTTGCATGTCTAAAACACTTAAGGGAGGCTTAAAGGCATATGTGCAAAGATTTGAGTACTTTTAGGACTGGGCAATATTATGGAGTATGAGATTTGGTTTTTCTAGGGCATGTATATATTGAGATTTATGTTGTGTTTAGGTGTATGTAGTGGTTTTGGGTTTGAGGAAGGAAGGCTCCTTCTTCTTCAGCCCCTCAGTTTTCTCAATCCATTGGCTGATATAATGGATGTCCTTAAAGGTATGGAAGGTTTGATACTTCAGCTTATCCTGGTACAATGACAGTGACCCCATAATAAGCTTGTTAATTATGTCTGATTCAGATAGCATCTATCTAACCAGTACAACCTTATCCATCCACTAGCTAAATTAGTCCATGAAAGACTAATTATCTTTATGCTTCACTATCTCTATATCTAGCAGAGTGACATCAAAATGGGATTTAAACCTTTACTACTTGGAGAAACCAATGCAAAGAGGCTTCCACTCAACTGTGGTTGCCTTGTTAACACTATGATACAAGACTAGCACTGATCCCTCTAGAGAAATGAAAATTTTTTTGACTATTTACTCATTTGACAAATCTATAGTACCCATTATCATCATGTAAGTCTTGAGATGATTCTTCAAATCCTTAACCCCGCTATACTTTGGAGCATTCGGGAGCTTGAACTTGGCAAGCAACCCTTTAATAGCTTAGATAGAGATTAGACCCCATGCCATTGGTCTTCATGATAGACTGTAGCTATTCTATCTTTTATTCCAAAGCAAAGGTCTCAGATTTATGAACATCATTCATATGGAGCAAGACCTCATCATCTGTCTTAGTGTCATACAAGTTAACTGATTTCCCCTTATCCTTTATAAGAGCTGGTGGCATGATGAAATCTCTAAGACTAAGAGCTTTACCGTACTTGCTGTTGTAGTAGAGTCTTGAAGTCATTGGTCAAGAGCTTGGGAATAAACTGATCAATGAGCTATTGTACTACAGTAATTAAGGCATCATCAAGTACAAAGCAGAAAGTATCTGATGGAGATGCAACATTCTTACTAGGCTGTGAGTCTTACATGGTTTGTACATGATAAAGAGAGTTAGCATGAATGCATGTCTATACATATGCAATTGGATGTGTTGCATGTGATACATTACATAGGATGTATGCATGACCTATACTAGGAACCATCCAACATTATGGCTGTAAAAGAAAACAGTTAGTGAAAATTATACATGAGCATGCATGTATGCATGATGGACAGAAAACATGAAAATGTTAGTGAACATGTAGTACACAACAACTTTATATCTCCACATAGATAGTTGGTCCAAATACTCATAAGTAGGATACTAGCCCAGAGTTACACTAAGAACTTAAGGCGTGAAACTCTTAGCATGTAAGGCCAGCAAAAGATGATTGTCACTTGATCATATAAAGGATTACGATGAAAATCTGATAGTATTTCGGCATGATTATGTTGCTATGATAAGAGAATGCCAATGGAATAGGCATATGGTTATGCAACCATTACAGAATAATGAAAGGATTCTGACTCTTAGTAGAGTAAGAGAACATGATCATATTACTATGATAAGAGAATGCCAATGGAATAAGCATGAGGTTATGCAACCATTATAGAATCATGAAAGGATTCTTAACTCTTAGTAGAGCAAGACAACATGATCATAGTACTATGATAAGAGAATGCCAATGGAATAGGCATGAGGTTATGCAACCATTATAAAATCATAAAAGGATTCTGACTCTTAGTATAGCAATATGAAGTGAGAAAAGTGGCTGGATTTAAGCAAATCCACTGATATGATATGACATAGATCCATATATCATGCAAATAAATGGTCCTAGCTTTGAAATGTTACCATATTTAGCTACATGGGCTTTAGTCCAGTAAGAACAGGCTAAGGTCCCCAGCTATATTATCCATAACCTATCCAACTAAATGGAATAATTGATATAAGACTATACCTAGTGTCTATTCATTAGGAATCATGGACGATCAAGGGTACAAGGCAACGAGTGGTGAGGGTAGATTTGCTTTCATGAGGCATCAAATGGATTCTAAGGTAATCACTCACCCATAATCACTAGTTTGATATGGGATAAATAATGGTACGTAAACGTAAACTGTGTACGTGATATACAATGTAATTACCACAACTAGAATGGGAAAATTAATATGAAACTTAGAGATTCAATGCCATCATACTTGTGCCATAAGTCCCTAGTGGAGTCACCATTAGGGGTCGAATGGAGCAAAAACATGATCTTCTCGAGGGGCTACCTCAAGGAATGAGACAGACTCAAAAGAGTCATAAGATGGAGTCATCATCAGATGGTTTTGGATTTGGTTCAACTGACCCATTAACATGAATGCTAAGTCAAACCTTTCAGAGATGGGTTTGGTTGGTGAAGATCTATTCACTCAAAGTTTCAATTTCGACTTTACCATTTTAGTCAAGTTAATTGTCATAGGCAGGCAAGCATTGATGAGCATGAAATAAGCATACATAATGGGGTATAGCATAGCAACAATCATAGTAGATATGTCATAGCAAGTATGATATGGCAATCATAGCATGGCATCATATTAATTGAGAATTAAAATGATTTAATGGTAAAATCATAATCAATTGATCATGGTATAATGAATTGGGAGTCACTAACATCATACAAATTGTAATTAGAGATAGCAAACTCAACAAATCAAAGCTAATCATATCATCAAACATCAATTAAACAAACTAAATATGCATTTAACTTAAGAAATATCATTTCAAAGCCAAAATTAATGAAATATGAATGATGTATAATGAAATTATATCATTAAGGCTACTGTGAAGTAACTAATGCTTTTAAGAACTTCATTAATCGATGGAAATCAAGCAAAATCAAGCACTAAATCATGAAAATTTATCAGATCTAGCATCTATGTATGCCACACATAGATGGATGTGTATAGCATATAGGTTATGTATGGCATACATAGATAGTTATGCACAGCACATAGCATGGAAAAAATAAACATAAACACATTTTTAGGCAAAAATGTAAAGTAAAGCATAAATCTCAGTAGATTTATCATAATGGCAAATCCATTAAATCATACATAATTAAAGACAATGATCAAAACAAAGCTAAAAATAAAAACCCATAATGAAATGAAGAAGAAAAGGAGAAGAAATAAGCATTCAACTCACCATAGTATATTAGGCTTTTGAGATATTGATTCCAAATATGATTAAGGATTTAAGTATAATCAATTAGTCTCTAATCCTAGGTTAATTGCTTAATTAAGTGTTTAATTAAGTGAGATTAAAATTTGGCAGAGTCCAGACAAGTTTTGTGAATTTCAGACCTCCTTTCTATAAATACAAGGCTTATATTTATAGATGAGGATGATAGAATTAAGAAAATCACATTAGCAATGTGGGATTTTAGAAAATTTTAAGCCATATGCAAAGCACATAGTGGTATATGTGTAGCATATAGCCTAAAAAAGGGTATATGCGTAGCATGTAGCAATATATGTGTCGTACCCTAATTTTGGACCGTCTTGACTCGCATCGAATCCGGGATGATTCAGGACCATTTCGGGTTGGTCTTGGGCCACTCCGGGTTGATTCGGATCATTCCGGGCCAATTCTGGCCCATTTTGGGGGTGTCACACTCCGCATATGTTTCTGGACCTACCGCATATGTACAAACATACGCGATCGCGTATGTTTGTGACACGCCGCATATGTTAGGATACGCGATCGTGTATGTCTCTAGGGTAGATTTTTGAAAGCTTTGGAACTCCATTCTGCGGGGGATTGGCACTTTTAGGGTTTCGGACTTTTGACCTACGGGATTTCTTAGCCGTCAAGAGACTAAAAACGGGATTAATTCTTCTTAACCTAATTTTGATAATTCTAAGCAATTAGGGTTAAAAAAAATCCACAAAATCACTTAGACTTAAGTGATTTTATTCCCTAAAACTTGGAATCTGGCTATTCTTTCTTCCCTTACACTTGGATTTAAGGAGAATCTACGAGAGGTTAGTAAATCCATCACTTTTTATGATTTTTATGTATTTTTCATGATATCCATGCATAATTCTATTGAAAATTGATTTTATTTATTGTTTTGCGTATGGTTTTCTCGTATTTTGATATTTT
>CANYBF011611268.1:0-17572 GCA_948192965.1 Dalechampia spathulata | reverse complement strand
CAAGAAAAATCAAAAATGGCTGGGCCTCCTTTTACCACCATCTGTCCTCAATCTCTTTACAGGATTTGCCCAACCCACACTCTCACCGCCACCCCGACCGTTGTTTGCTGGCTGAGGCTGGTTGGCCAACACTTGCTGATTGGAGTTCTGATGGGACATTCTTGCTTCCCTGGAGACTGAACTTTGAACCGGACTTGTGATGTTCCGAGCCATGCCAGGGGGAGAGACTGGACCGGCTGCTCCAGTCTTTGACTTAGCTATTGCTACTGACTTGTCCCTGTCGTTCCTCTTCTTCTTGCACGTAACCAACTCCCCTGGATGAACCGGAGAATCATCCTGATGGCTACTGCCACTTGCAGTTGCATGCCTTGCTTCCTTTGGCAAATGGACTTTGACCCTGATATCATCACCACCAGGCAATGATCCTCGTTGGACCAGTTTATGGGCCGCACTGTTATCTGGTTCTATATCATTCATTAACCTGTTTCTCTTGTTTTGACCGATAGCAGCCTGTCTTGGAGATGAAATAGAACTTGAGGTAGACTGCGGATTTACAAAAGAGAGTGCCTTTCTGGCTTCTAGGAAATCAGTGTCTGGAAACGCAATCTTCAAGATGTCAAAAAACAGATCATGCACTTTCCTTGCTTCAGATCTAACCTACATAATGTAAATGCACCTTGAGATTCCAACCTTTATCGAAGTTTACAATTTGGTCTAGATTAGGCCGAGTGCAGCGGGGAAAATGTTAAGTATAATGTTAGCTTAAATAGTCGCATGCAGGGACAAGTGTTGCATAATTTGTTATTCGAGCTATGAGAGCTTAACATGACTGAATTTTATAATGAACTGCAACTTTATAGGAAAAATTTAAAGCAAGACTTCGATAATTTAACCCCAAATGGGATAAGTGCAACAGTATTAAATGATGTATAAGTGAAACAGATTGAACCACATTGATCTTGTGCATGATGAGATCTTGACCACCTATATATGGCCACCATTATGATTGTGACCGAGCTTCAGCATGGAATTAGGAATTAGGAATTAGGAATTAGGACTAACATAGGCCATGGACAGATGATCCTAGGCTCAGACGACTACAACTAGATGCGTTGTGATGGACCGTAGAGTCTATCCATATCTAGCAAATTACAATTGGTCTGGGTCCAGCCGCACATAAAAAGAGAGTTGAAGAATGTTGAGATATATTCCTTAGTTCTGATCTACTGTATTTATTGTATTCCTAATCCATTGTAATATGCCCAAGTAGGAGGTAGTAAATTATGCCTAAATCTAAGTGATATGATTAGATATTTTCCTAAACTAGTTTGTTGTAATCAGTATATATCTCTATTGGTTTGAAGAAATAATCAAAATCTGTGAAATTCTTTTCATTAAAGTATTCTAGAGAACGTACTTCCAGATCAGAAGTGACAACACAATAAGAGAATTAGATTTTAGCACAACAATACTAATTTATCCAATGTAGCTGAAATTCTAGCCCATTGATTCATCCAAAGAAAAAGCTAAACCATGCTTCTGAATAGCTGTCCAAGAAACAAACTTAATGGCGTTTTCTTAAAAGAAAAAGAATTATCTGCCTAAAACAGTAATTGTGTAGTTAGCAATCATACCTCATGTGAGAATCCATAGTATTGCATTGCACCCTTTAACATGAATTGCACGTCAGTCACAAATTCCAGTACTCCAGTGTACTCTTGTCCATCAACACGCATTTCAATCTTCCTCAAATCCAAAAGATTATTTCCAGCACCACTCATGTAGCCAGAATTTTCAATTCTCTTCCACAAATTAGTTAGAAGAGGCACAATCTGCTGACCTTCTTTCTCTATTTTCCTTTGAAGCTTGCTAATAACATTCTTGCACTGCAAAAAGAAATTTCATGTGAAAACCAAAAGAAAAGCCAAGTCAGCACATATCCTTGTCAGAAAACCGATCCTCAGCACCTCTACCATTCATGAATTACCTACTTATCACTCCAATTATGCATACATTATGGACAAGCTAAAAATTACAAATGCCGGAGATGGGGTAAAGGGAGACCGACTCTAGAATGATATTCAGAATGAATTAGGTAAAAGACAATACCAGCACTTATCCCGCTTTAAGGGTACACAAACATGCTCTCACAGAAAGACTAAATGTAAAATAAACATCAGATAACCTGATTAATAGGCAATGTAAAGAGTCCCATTACAAATATCAACCTTATTTTGGTTTTTATGAGCAGGAAACTCATGCGGAGTTTGCAAAGATAAACCAAGAAGAACTATGTAAAAGTATGCCAGATTGGCAACCAACGATCAGAATAAAACAATGCATACCTTTCTCTGAATGACATCTGACATCTTTGAGCCCAGTGTGGAACTCCCACTTGCATGTGTAATCTTACCATCCCAACTCTCTCTGGAATGTTCAGCAGCATCTTCTGGAGGAGTGGCATGCAAATTTGATCTACTAGATTTAGGCAAGGCATGCACTTTTGGTGTATTAGCAATTCTTCTTGAAGGTAGGCCTCTTCTGTTTTTGGATGCATCACTCTGGTCATGCCTGGAAGGATTAGCTCCACCAGCATCGGTCCTCAATTGTGCTTGATACTTATGGTCAGCCTGGTATGGCAACAAACCTGTATCTCCACGCTGTACCTCATTAACAGACTTCTCATCCGACTTTTCCATGGTTTGGCGAGGTCGAATCCGAATGCTACGTTTTCGCTTTATTTTAGGCTGCAAAACCTGTTCATCTTCACCTTCTTCACGATCATGAGTCCAACTTCCAGATTGCTGGTGGTCCAGGTGAGAATCTCCTGATGCTGCGATCTCCCCTTCCTCCAATTCATCTGGCTGGAAAAGAAGAAAAACCAAAGCGTATACACAACATTGATCCAACAAAATTGACAGCACAACAATGGTACAAAGAAAAGCATACCAGCTTTTTAGGAATGGAACCTGGTCTGGCATCTAATGCAGACAGGGATCCAAATTTCTGCAAAGAAACAGGCGACACCATTCTTGTCATTCTTGCATTATCAGAAGAGGATCCACTAGAACCAGCTTCTTCAAGTATATGATCATTTCTAGCGCTTGCAGAAGCCCTGGGATACTTATACCCAACATCGCATGTTGGACCATCATCTTCCGATTGGTCCTTATTGATGGGAGGTGCCCCAACACCACCACTAGATTCATCATCTTCAGATTCTCGAATCTCTCCATCTTCTTCATGTGCATAATATCCAATTCTCTCGTCAGAACTGGCCCCTGAGTACTCCCCATTGTCATCATCTTCTTTATAAATAGGTGACTTCTTCCCCTTGGGCCTCCCCCTTTTCCTTTCAGTTTCCATTTCAGTGGATTCCAGACCAGCAGTGCTCAAGATATTTTTTGATGGTTTCTTCGACATATTAGCTATGGCAGCATTTACATCTCTTGTACTTGCTCGAAGCCAATCAGGTACTTGGTCATAGCTTGTCATCTCCTCAGTCCAGTCCAGGTCTTCATCCATTTGATCAAATAATTCAACTTCATCTTCGCTCCTGGCTATCATGCGATTTACCTCCTGAAGTGATGGAACATTATGAACGGTTTCTTGATAACGCTCTTCATCATGTAATAATGTCTCCAAAGTCATTCTTCTCTCTTCATGTGTTGTTCTCTGGTCAAAACGCCCAGCATTTATAACCTCATCAGCCATGTCAATCTTATATTGTTGAATATTATTCCTAATAAGACTCTCAATGGATCCCATGTATCGATCCTTTCCAGCAAGGTCATCTTCAAGATCAATTGTCCCCCCACTTCTTAATTCATCCTCTTTCTGATGGCTAGATATTTTATCAACAACTGCTTCCATATAAAGAACTTTAACTTCCCTTGTCTGTCCAATTCGGTGTGCTCTAGCTACTGCCTGCTCCTCATTTTTAGGGTTAGGATCAGGATCGTAGATGATAACTGTGTCAGCAGACTGTAGATTAAGACCCCTTCCAGCTGCACGGATACTGAGCAAGAAAATAAAGCAGTCTGAGTCAGGACTGTTAAAATCCACAATAGCTGATTCACGATCTTCCAAGCTGGTTGTCCCATCTATTCTTCTGTATATCAGTCGTCTCCATTGCAAATATTCCTCCAATATATCAAGGAGCTTAGTCATGGTACTAAACAGCAGTACCCGATGCCCAGTTCTTTGTAGTTTTATAAGGATTCTGTCCAGAATCCACAATTTCCCACAAGATCTAACAAGGAAATCCTTGGAAAAGTCGCTAAAATATGGATAATTAAGCAAGGGATGATTGCAAGTTTTTCGTAGCTCCATACATCTGTTATTTAAAGTTTTGTACACCTTAGGCTGGTAATTTGGATTTTTTTGGACCCTGCGTGTCTCATCTTCAGGATCAACTCGAAGAGTTCCAGTAGCTTTAATCCAATCATAAACAGCACTCTGAATGGCAGACATTCTACATCTCAAAACAATGGAAACCTGAAAAACAAATGCTGGCGTTAGAGTTAAACAGGTACAAAGAGATTATCAACAGTAACAGCACCATACCATACCTTGGGTGGAAGTGAACCTTCCACGTCTTCAACACGGCGTCTGAGCATAAAAGGCTCCAAAATTTGATGAAGACGGTGAATGATGATGACCTTCTTTTCTGTTTCCAGCCAATCATCCTCTGCATCATGTGTAGGACCCTCCTTTTGGAAAGGTTTTGAGAACCAATCATGAAATGCTTTCCGATTATCAAAAACTTCTGGTAGAAGTAGATTTAAGAGAGACCAAAGCTCCTTCAAGTCATTCTGCAGCAAAATTTGATCATGTTAACAGCATCTCTCAAGTGATTTTTCATTCAAGGAAATAAGAATTCAATTGTTCAGGATGTTAAAACATCAAAGGTTTTTCCTCTATGAAGATGTTAAACACCAAAACCAGACTTCACTAGAAAAATGTAGACAATTCTTAATAAACGTCAACTATTTCATCAACATCTACATACAGATTCCAGCATTCCATTAATAAGCACAAAATTATATCTTTCTGTAGCCACTTCAATCAGAAAAGCATCCAACTATTAGTAAGCAGATAGGACTTGCAATAAGCAGAAAGGACTTGCACAAAATTATATCTTTCTGTATCCACTTAAATCATAATTTATATCTTTCCATATCCACTTCAATCAGAAAAATTTCTGAGCAACTAACTAAATTTGCAATAAACAGGTAATATTTTCTCTTCTCAATGGGAAAAAAATGCAAAAATCACATCCCAAAACACAACAATCCCCCTTTAGTTTTTTGAGATTAGAATGATAAAAAATTTTCAACCTAGCCTAGCACACATTAGACAGCACTGTTTTGGTTGATGAACAAAATATGATTACTGTGCACTTCAGACTGTTCCTATTTTAGATTTAGGCATTTGCGAATCTGTGAAATATCATTGACATGAAGTACACTAATTAGGCTCATGATGAACGATTTCTAGACACTGTCAATAGAACCCATATATGTGAACATGCATCATTAGCTGACTTCAGTTGAACAAATAAAGGCAGCTCAAATGATAAGCCTTTTGGTTTCTAACATTGCCATTCAAAAATAATTGACCAAAAAAAGGAAACAACTGTCCTATACACACGATACAGGCAAGACTGGATGATGTGTAAGTTAACCATAACTTTTTGTAAAAATGGCAAGCATGTTACAGACTGAATACTAGAGTTTCATCTAAACGAACCTGCAATGGTGTCCCTGTGAGAAGTAAGCGCCTCTGGCAGCGATATCTGTCAAGATCACGAGCTAAAACTGATTCTCTATCTTTCATTCTCTGTGCCTCATCAATTATGATGTACTTCCAATCCATTTTAGAAAGCTTAGACCGATCATACATTATAAATTCATAAGTTGTCACAAGAACATTAAATTTCATGGCAGAAACCACCTACACAGTAAAAATAGGAAAAACTTCATCAAGTTCAAAAGAAACTAAAATGAACAAACTCAAAGTATGCATTGTTTTCTTACTTGAGAAAATAATTTTGATCGTTGATCCTTGTTGCCAACATAGTAAATGCATGAGACCGAAGGCAGCCAGTTGTGCAACTCACTCTGCTACGTAAATCCAATTAGACACGATATGCACAGATAAAAATGGTCTGCAACAAACAACAAACAACAAACGCACCTTCCAATTTACCAAAACAGCATTGGGAACAATTATAAGATGTGGCCCATAATTTCCTTTGGATTCCATCAGATAAGCTATCAATGCCATCACCTGCAAGGGAAATAAGAAGCATCAAGAACAGCACAACTGCATAAAAAAATGGCTGATTGTGCGATCCATAACTTATTCTAAAAAGAAATGCAATCACTTCCAGAGACAAAAGGTTCAAAGCATCAAAAAGTAACCTGTACAGTCTTTCCAAGACCCATCTCATCTGCTAAGATTCCATTCAATTTGTTGTTGTACAATGAAAGCATCCACTGCAACCCTACCTGAAAAGGATAAACATGTACAAAGCAGCTTGACAAAGTTATTTCAAAAAAACAGTTAAAAAATTTGAAATAACCCCAGATTAGCAACTCACAAGCTGATAATCTCGTAACATTCCAGCTCGTAACATGGATGGTTGTCTTATGACCTTCTCATTGACAGCATGAGCCAGACTGTAGTATCTGGCGACAAACAAACAAGAAGAATAAATAAAATCTGTTTAAAATTTGTGAATTTGAAAGGTTCAGAAGACCTCATGCAAATCCTAGATTGTATAGACTTGGTAAATAAACTAATTACACAAATTTCCATTGGGCTAAGCCAACCAATCATCACATCAGAGAGCTCAATGACTGAAATGGGTGGTCTCTATCCAAAATGCAGAAATTAAGAAGTATAAAATCTGGAGAGCAGTTTACTTGCTAACAGATGAACTGTCCTTTGGTGCATTCATTTCCATAAATCGATTTCTTATCATTACTTCCTCTCCGGCACAAGCTGCTGCTGCCCTTACTTCTTCCTCTGACAGACCCTTTATCAACATACAAGAGATTAAAAGGAAAGTAAATCCAACAAATCATTGAATGGAGCACAGAAACAGAAAAATTTTAAAAAAAACTTTGGATGGACAGAAAAGTGACAAGAATGTGGGTTATGGAAGAACCAATAACTAGTTAGATGCTGCTAGAAAAGAGAATGACTGAAGAAAACCTATGGGCAGGAGGGAAGTGAAAAGACATACCTGCAGTCGTGCAGCTGCTACTGCAGCATTTGATGCCTCCTCTACTTCCTGCTGATTCTTGGTAGCAGTTATTTTATTTCCAAGTTTATAAAGGTAATCTTCTGTCTGGGTTAAAAATGATGAGAGAACAGCATATCTTTCAGCAGCATCACCTTCAATGTTGGTCTGCTGCTCCAGCAACATTTCCCTATACCTTTCAACATCGTTATTTTTCAAGGCCTCCATTCTTTTATTCCGATCATCATCCTTTCTCTTTGAAAACTCTCTCAACATTCTCTCATGGTATTTGGCAACTCCTCTATTGCGGGCAGTTCGTGCATCACGGATACCCCAATGAGCCTCAAGAAGCTTCTTACGCCATTGGAAGATGGATTTCAGTTGTTTATCTCTAATGGATTTCTGAGCAGCCTGTACTTGTCTAGCCTGTTCCATCCGTTGGCGCTCACATAAACGAACAAACTTCCGATATGGCCTGTCAGGCATTGCCATTATCTCCTGCTGTTGCTGATCAATTTCATCCCTTAAACGTGCCTGTAGATCTAAAAGCTTGAGCTTTTTCTCTTCAATTTGCAACCGTAACACAAGATCTGGTCTAATTCTTTTCCTCTCTAAATTAACAGACAGTAAACCATTTATTTTCTTCAGATTCTCAGACCTCTTCTTGTTAAGAACTTCCAAACCTTCATCAAAAAGAAGTTCTTTGACATCATATGCTAGTTGTAGATTACTATTAGTGTTGATATTCCCTGAAGACCCAATGGAATCATGCTTCCTGGTAAAAAATGGAAAATCAAATAATGGCCCATGATACTTTCTGTCAGAGCCAACATCTTTTGGCTGTGGTGCGGTGCCTATTTGTGCAGGTTTCTTAGCTTGCATTGTATCAGAATCTAGCAACTGTGGTGTAATAGCTTTTCCCTTGTCAGATGTAACATCACTTCTAACATGAGTTTTTTGAAGACTTCGTTCCATCTCCTGGTCTGACTTGGCAGAAAACAAATCAGTTTGCTGCTCTTCCTTTCCAACAGTCACCGAGATTGTAGGCTCCTTCATCACAGATATTGCACCTTGCATCTTAGTTGCTGAAACATTTGCTTTTACATCTCCAGACACAGCTTCCTCTTTTGCAACATTCTGTACGTTCATAGATGTCATTGTCTCAGAGTTCTTCTCATTGGACACCATATGCCTTGCTTGGTCCTCAGAAATCTTCGCACTAGACCTATCCTGATTATTTCCTCCTACAGGAAGAAATTTCTGTTGTGGTTGCAACTCAAGAGGTGGAGGAGCAATAGCTCGAAGAAGCTCTTGGGGAAGCATACCTTCTCCTTTCTGTATAAGAAAAGAATCAGAACTGTCAAGTCAAACTCATTCAATTAACTAAAGCTTTGAAATATGCTTAAAGAAATGCAGAAGAAAGAAAGCAAAGGGAGATCTCAGCAATAGATACATACCTTCAGCCGTCTAAATGCTAGTATTTGTGCCTTAAGAACATGTAACTGCTGTTTGGTGAACCCAACACGTTGTTGTGACATCTGGACAGAAGGCACCCCTGATGTAGAGGTGTGATTTCCTGAGCCTCCATCATTAGAGGCGCCAGCAGATTGAGAAGGGGCACGATTCAGTTGTTTATGATGCTGCATCTGTAATGTGTCAGGGTTTGGTATGGAATTCTTTGCAGGCAAATTTTGATCTGCACCTTGGCTCAAATTCAACTGAGGAGCGCGCATAGGAGGCATTCCATTTCCATGTGAAACTCCTGTTGTAGGAGGTGTTTGGTTCTCTCTACTTTGGAAAGATACTTGTTGTACAGCAAGGTTGTTATTGTTGTTCACCATCCCTGCATTAAAGGTCGGGCCAAAAGAACCGGAAGAAACAGTATGCCTAGACCTAGGAGGCCCAGACTGACCAGAGATATCACTAGAGGACTTAGCATGTGGAGAACTCTCCCTAGCAACAGGTGGAGAAGCAACCTGCGACCTTGATACAGGCACAGGAACGGACAAGGCCTGTGCACCTGAATTGCTTTCAGTTGGCTTTTGCTGAGCACCCATCCTTGACTGCATGAGTGGAACGAGTTGAGCCATCAAGTTTGCATTTGATGGTAGTGACAAATCAATATTACGTTCAAGAGCCCATGCCTGCATCGCTTGCAACTGTGCAGCCATTGCAAGTTGGTTGTTTGCCATGTTTTGGACGCTTTGGTGAGCCAGTGGTGCCTGCATAGGCCTTGTGACATTAGTAGAAGGCATTGGTTGCCCAAAGCCAGGGGGATGTGTTGGAGGCTTTTGGTCGTTGTTTGCTTCAGAGGCTTGCTGTTGTCCTTGCTCCAACTGCTTTTCACCACGTGAAAACGTATCGGATGAAGTCTTTGAGGATGACGCCTGAGCTTGATTAGCTGCTTGCATGGACATCAGTTCCTGCATTTTCAAATTTCCCACCTGTATTTCACGATCCTTACCAGAGGCAGAGCCCAGCATTCCCATTTTAGCTCGTTGTTGTGACTGCATGGCCAAAGCTGACTTTTGTTGGTGTAAAGCAAACTGGAGATACGCCTGATGAACTGGATTCAGAGTTTGTTGCTCGACAACCTGATTCCTATTTTGACCATCCTGGGTGGAATTGGACTGCTGAGCCAAATCAAAAAATTTCCTGGACTGTTGAGGCATTTGCACTGGATTTGGAGAAGAAGCGAGATTGCTTCCTCCTCTAGCTCCATGAAAAGCGCCACCTTGATAAGCTAGAAGGGCTTCATTTCCTTCTGGTTTTCTAAGTATATGGTGTTGCAATGCCTACATGCACAGCCCGACAAAACATAAACTGAGAACAGCACGTCAAACCAAATGTCAACATCACTTTTCACTACGATTACTCCGCTATGCTATTCATTTCCATAAAAAACACCATTAGCAAACTTGACACTAAAGCAACCGCACAAAATTTCAATTATAATCAAACATGATATTAAAACATGAAAAAACAAACTTTAAAATCAAATTAAAACCTCCAAAGTAGTAATTGCAAAACATGAGCGGTACCAACAGACTCCAACACAGTTGTAGTAATTACAAAACTTGCCAAAGTCTCAAGTAGAGCCCACCAAATCCATAGCAACGGCTATAGCTTGTCAGTTAAAAATCAAAAATGTAACTAACTGATCACTATCATTACTTACTATATCTTTTCTATAATCAACATATAATTCTATTAATGAAATGCTGACAGAAATACCTTTCTCAGCAAATAACTAAAATTTACATTGTTCATCAAACAAATCAATAAAACAAACCGACCTGCCTAGAACCTAATTGCTGCTGGTGGTGGTTTTGCTGCTGTTGCTGCAGGGAATCAAATCCTAACTGCGGCGTGGACACGGCAGAAGAAGAAGAAGATGGCGATGCAGCCGATGACGTGGATGCCGCATGGCCAGCCGGTCCTACCCGGCTGGGCCCACCACCACCAGATTGCATACAAAATTTAACAATTGCCAAATATCACGACCAATTCTTTTACCAAAAAGGAAAAATAAACGAAAAATCAGGAAGGTGAGGGTTGAGAAATATAAAAGGAAAACGCCAAAATCCCTCCAAAATTTTTCATAAAACCCCAATTTTACCCTCCGATCCCAACGTTCAAAACCTCACAGCTCTAGTTTCCTCCTTCCTCTCACTGTGCCTTTATTTTCCAAAATTATTGCTCTATGATTCTCTCCCTCCAAAAATTGAAAAGTACAACGAGAAACTCGATAATTGCGGAGTGGCAAGCAAAAATGGATCTGAATCCCAAAAAAAAATTTAAAAAGAGATCATGAGAGAGAGAGAGATCGACGATTCCTCCAGTAATGACTGACTCACTACGACTCACTTTTCTCCTGCTGTCACGCGATTGGACGATTTTGCTATTTTTCCAGTTTTTTAATTTTTCTTTTTTCAGTTTTGGAAAATTGCTTCTCAATTTCTTGCTTTTATGGCGTTATATGAAGTGCGGCGTGGGGTCCACTGGATACTGCAGTTGCAATAGTTCTGAGATTAACCTTGAAGTTGTTCGCAATTAGTGTTTGTACCCTCCTTTCTTTCTTTTCGTGAATTCAAGGAAAAAAATAAAAGAAGACGACCCAAAATATCTAGTATATTAATTTTAAAAATATTTTATTTTAATAAGTTATTTAAACATATTGTATTATATTTATTTAAATATAAAAATTCAAAATATCAACGAGTTAGTAAATATTTAGAATTTAATACACATCCATAAAATAATATATAAAAGAAATTTTTAATTTTTTTATTACATCATCAATTGAATATTAACTTTTTTAATTGAAATATTTTTGAATTTTGATAATAAACAATTTAAACTAATAAAATGAAATTTTACATTATTATATTAATTATTGTAAAACAAAATTTTAAAAATTGATATTATATTATGATTAAATAAGTTTATTTTTCAAATTGTGCAGACATATAAATATTATGTGTTATATTTATCAAATATTGTTTTAAACTTTAATATTATTTTCTTTAAAATTTAGATATTTAAGCAACTTTAACAAGTTATTTTCAAGTTTCATAAATTTTAAACAATTACTTTATCTAAAATTTATTTCTCAATAAATAAAATCGTAGTTTTATTATATTACAAATTTCATGACTACAAAACATTTCATAATTTCTAATGTGCATTCTTTTTTTTAGCTTTCATTAAAACAAAGAATGATACTAAAATCGAACTTTCCGACCAGCGGGTTGCGAACCAGCGACCTAAGGATGCCGGCTTACTTATCAACTACAGTCCTCCGCTCTACCAACTGAGCTAAGGTTGGATGATGGTAACATGTGACCAAAATTTTATACATCAATTAATCTTCTGCTTCTAACCTTACCCGAGTTCAGGTTAATGATTAGTGTAATATAGTTTTAATACATACAAATATTTATTGAATTTTAAGTATAAATAAAATACAAATTCATTATTAAGATTTCCATAGGTTTAATTCTAGATCTTTGATAATAAAAATTATGATATCATCATATTAACAAATCATTATTAAAATAAAATTCGATAATAATCTTCGGTAATAATGTAATAATAACATGAGTTGCCATCGTCTAGTTACAGAACTCTGATAACCTCTAAGGAGGGAAACTATCTTTTGCCATTTTCAGTGGGTAATAGTAATTATTACTATCACCAAGTCTTTCATGGTGTAAACTTGCTTAAGCTAAGCAGTCTCACCTTGGCATTGTAAAGACAATGTTGCCGGCAATATTCGATATCCGTATAGATTATGATTGATATGGTGATGTTTTAATCCCTCTTAACAAAATATTGTTATGGGCGACATTCATTCCTTCATTAGAGACATACAAAATAAAACACAAAAAGAAACACAGAGCAAACGAAAAATTGCTCTGAGAATTGGGGAGAGAAAAAATAATGAGGTTATTATTTTTAGGTCATGAAACACCTTGTGAGCCACTATTTTATTTTATCCCTTGTGTACCTACTATTTGTAATAGTGGAAGAATTATTGTGAGTTTTTGTCCGTAGACGTAGCCCAAAATTAAGGATGAACCACCTTAAATTTTCTGTATCCATTTTGTTCAATTTTGTATTTCTTTTCAAAAATATATAGATGGTGACTAACAAATATTAATATATTTTTTTGTGTTTATTAAGTGGAAACATCAAGCGAATCCATTGTGATTGATGCCCCTTGCCCTTTTTTACAGACATCTTGCCCTTTTTTACAGACATCTAGCAGGAAATTGTTATTTATGGCTACGGCAGAATTGATTGCAGAACACATTAACTCGAATAGTTCTTATTAGATTCAGAAAAAAAGGCCAAACCAACAAGAGTTGCCAAGCTACAATCATCGTTGAACAAGAAAGATTTATCATTTTATTTCAAGAATACAATCTGCAGCATTAATCAACCGAAACCGGTTGCATGTTTTCAGCTTCCTTTCTCAGTTCCTCGAACAGAACAGATGACAGGTACCGCTCCCCGAAACTCGGATGAACCGTCTGCAATTTCAAAACAACTGATGGTTTATTCTGACAATCTATATATCATTCCGAGCTAAGCCGAATGTGTGAGTTGACAAGTAGTTCTTACCACTATGAGTTTGCCCTTGTTTTCTGGCATTCTAGCTAGTCTAAGTGCAGCAACTGTGTTGGCTCCGGATGATATTCCCACCTAACACCAGAAGATTCAAACATCAGAACTGAAAATGCTTATTTCGTCGAACCCGATAAAGTTCACAGAATTTCTACCCACATCGGAAAAACAGTGCTTCCAATAAATGAAAACAAGAAAGTTCTCAGCAGAATCCCACAAGAAGTACACAGCAGTTCACTTAAATCGTATGTAAATTAGAATTTCGGTTCGAGTTATTACCATGAGCCCCTCCTCTAAGGCCAATCTTCGTGCCATGTTTACTGCATCGTCACTACTCACCTGCCAATTTCAAGCATTTGATGGTCTGTTACGCATATTGGATTAGAACACCGAAGAAATTTGCCTTTCATTGGTGCTCACCTCGAGAACTTTTTCCATCACATCCATGTCCAATATGTCTGGTTTGAATCCAACCCCATTGCCGGTAATCTGATGCGGACCTATTACAATTAAAACATCATCAGAACAGCAAATTCTCCTTGTTAATGACTTATGATGAGCTTAGTTCAAAACAAATGAGATATGTTTCCACAAGAAATCATTACCTGGCTTTCCACCATTCAGAATATTACTTTCAGCAGGCTCCACTCCATATATCTGCCACCATTTTCAATATTATTTAAGAAAAACAACCATGCAAGGAGGAGGAAGAAGAAGAAAGCCAAATTTGATACCTTGACATTAGGATTTTTGGATTTAAGGTACTGTCCAACTCCAGATACTGTTCCTCCACTGCCTATTCCCATGACAAAGATGTCAACTTGACCAAGCGTATCCTCCCATATTTCAGGCCCAGTAGTTTCAAAATGGATCTGTTTTCTTTTTCCATGTTAAGATCAGACAGATACGATCATAGAACTTTTACAAGCAATCAGTTTCTGAGAATCAGATTGTACCTTAGAATTGGCAGGGTTTGAAAATTGTTGGAGCATGAAACTATTTGGGGTGGATTCCAAAAGATCATAGGCTTTCTTAACGGTTCCAGCCATTCCTTTGGTGGGATCGGTGAGAATCAGCTCAGCTCCAAATGCTCTCATGGTCACCCTTCTCTCCAAGCTAGTGTATGAAGGCATAGTTAAAACCATCTTGTATCCTTTCATGGCTGCCATAAACGCCATGCTGATCCCCATATTACCAGATGTCGGCTCTATCAAGGTCGTCTGAAAATTCACCAAATAAAACGTTAAGGAAAACAAAGAAAATTACAAAACAGAAATCTGGAGGAAGCAACGAGGGAAAAAAATCAGTTTTGAGCCGAGCCAACCTTTCCAGGAGAGATTAAGTTCTTCTGTTCCGCATCATTGATCATGGCAAATGCTGGTCTAAACCCCAAAAATCAATATTTTTTCATCAGGCTATGAAATCACTGAAGCTGGAAATTATAGTTTTGCAAGCAGAGGCGGTTCCTACCTGTCTTTGATACTGGAAGTAGGCTGAAACATCTCTTGTTTGGCAGCCACATAAGCTCCACATCCTTCAGTCACTCTATTAAGATAAACAATGGGAGTTCTTCCAATAAGCTGAAACATAGAAAACAAAAGAAAATTACATAAGATTCGATAAAGAAAGTGAGGAATCCGGAATCTACTGTGCTATGAAATTCAAGAAAAACTTGAATTATGCAGTAAAACACCCAGAAAATAAAGAAGGCTAACTAGAAAGATTATGCAGTAAAATGAAGAGGGAATATTAGTTACTTGAGAAACTTCAGTATTGATTTTAGTGGAAGGAGGGGAGTTGGCAAGAGCTGCTTCAGTGGAGAAGAAAGGAGGATTATTAGATGTTGAAGGTTTTCCCTTCAACAAGTTTCTAAACTCAGCCATTAATGGAGGATTGAGAGATGTGTAAGTTTACACGCCCGCCCAGAGTGCAGCACCGAAATGCAGAGGAACCAACCAGTTGCAGCTAAACAAAAAACAAAGAGATAGGCGAGCGTGACAGAAGGGATCGCTGCGGCATCCTATAAATAATGTCGTTGTCTGGAAATACTGTTGTGATAATATGAGAATATTAAAATGGGAAATAATTGTGGAGATGGTGGGCAGAGCCAGGGGAGGAGCTTGGTAAGAGTGCGATTGGAGAGAGCCATGGTCCCTCAACCCACTTCTTCCCTAAATAATATATATGGTATCAGATTTTTCTTATTTAAATTGGATAATTCAATTTTATATAATATTAATAATAGGATAATTAAATTTAATATAATTGTTTGTTTTATTGATGGTTGTTATTAATGATGAAGGCGTAAGTTTTTATTATTATTTAGAAAGTACAAATACAATAAAAAAGCATTTTATATTTGTTCAATTATAGTAAATATGATTTTTTATTGTTATCAATAAATATCGTAATTAAAATTATACCCATAACAATAAATTTTAATGACTTTTTGCATTTGCAAATTTAGAATTTGAAATACTATTTGTATTATTTTTTCAAATGATAAAATATTTAATTTTTTTTTCTCATTAATAATGATAAGGATAAAAAAAATGTATTATCTTGTATTTATTTAAATTTAACTTGTACAAACAGTTTGAATTCATTCACAACAATTGCCAATTGAGTGATCCATCACAATTATCAATTATTATTATTATAAATGCTCAAATTCATCGATATCAATATAATAATTAATAGTGATGGATAATTGTTGACCAGTCAATAACTATTGTTAGAGTTGCATAATGGTCTGGGAAGAAAAAGAGGAAGGATGATGGAAGAAGGAAAATTAAATGCCAACAAGTAACTTTGTGGTGTTCTAGTTCTATCAATCTTGAATTTTTAAAAAATAAAAAAAAATTCAATAATTAGACAATTTAATGAATCAGTAATTAGACAATTCCAAATCGACTACCAAAACCCACGTTCAATGCACTTTGAACTAATTTCACATGCTCAATACGACAATTTACGAATAATAAAACGACATCACCTTCTAGAAAAGCATGGATGTTGTTGGTTCATGTTAAAAGAAAATACAAACACGAATTCCTTGGTTTTTTTTTTTTTGTTCTTTCGAGTCTTACATTATTATTTTATTCTATTTTTGATTAATTATTAATGAAGAGTACAGATGAATAAATAATAGTAATAATATATAACAATATATATAAGTGGAAAATCAAAATCCAATTAAATCAATCATTTCATTCAATTTGCTTTAAAAATTTAAAATTTTATTCAATTAATTAAATTAACATACAAAAAAATTAGTTTGACTCATTTTTATCTTGAAAAATTATCTTGTTTAATTAAATTAATTTAGTCTTTGTATTTTAACTATATATTTTTTATTTTTTATACAATTTTTAAATAATAAATAAACTAATGATGTGTTTATTACCCAGTTTAAAATGTGATTAATTAAGTATTTAATTATTATAAATTGACTTTATTAACATCATTTAAATTAATTTAAGTTTTTAAATTCAAAAGGTACTTAGAATTACGAAATTCTTTTAAGTTAATATATTAAGTTGTTTATATTTCAAAACTTTTTTAAAAAAATATCTTTAAATTATCAAATAAATATGATAATAAAAATTTAAAATTAATTAATTTTATTGAATTTTTAGTAATAAATTTTTTAAAATAATTTATATACTCAACATTTTAAATTTTTCAAAATTTTGAATACTTATCGTATATAATATTTAAATTATAATACTTAATTTTTAATAGTTAATATTTGTTTTATCAAATATTATTTAAATTAAAATTTAGTTTAATTGAATTTATTTATTTTAATTTTGAATTCAATTCAAATTTAATTTTATATTTTAATAGATTTAATTTAATTAATTACATGAAATAGTTGCAATAATTGGAATTGATTTTTAAATGGAAATAAATCGATGACGGCGGTAAGAGAGAAAAAACGTTTATGTAATGACGAGCAGACGGCAGCCATGACAAGTCTGGTCAGAAAAATATGTAACATTAGGATATTAAAATTTAGCATAATTACTAAAATATCACATTTTGTAATATTAAAAATATGAAATTTGAAAAAATATTTTCAAAAATATAATTTTTTTAGAAATTTATAGAAAAGGATATCATATACGTATAATATACTTAATAAATACTGAAAAGATATCATTTTAGTATATATTAGGTATTTGATATGTA
>CANYBF011611018.1:0-11145 GCA_948192965.1 Dalechampia spathulata | reverse complement strand
GGGATCCAGTGTGTGCGAAAGGAATGTGCACAATTACAGGAAAACAAGAGTGAATGAGGGAAAGAAGGGTGAGGCTGAAAGATAGAAACATTGGCATTTGCATTGCATATGATGGTTATGATGGATTGCTATACATTTTATGATTGTTTATATGTGTTTCTAGCACCACTGAGTTTTATCTCAGCATTTGACATTTGATGAACGTAGGTTCAGAGCCCACGGGAGGGCGTTCTGAGAAGGAATAGAGGTCGTCAGCTGAGACGGACTGATCTGACTTGGTACGGGACTTCTGCGGCATACTCCGGCTCCTTTTGGATGGTGTAGCTAGGGTGGCAGTAGTCATGTACTTATTGTGTAGCTTTTGGTGGTATTCTGTATACACTCATATTGTATAACAGGTTTATTGTATATATGAAATATAGTATAGCCTATTTTTTTATGTTGCTAGAGTGCATGATGAATGGATCCCGGGTTTATGATGTTTGCACATTATGTCATTTTGCCGTACAACCACCATTAGGCTTAGAGTGTGTCCCCATACGATGTATTCACGATGCATCCCTTATGGTGCAGGCATTGGTCTTCTTCTGGGGGCCGCTGTCTGTGCTACGGGAGCATGTCCTCCTAGGTATAGGCCGGGTGTGACATTATTTCAGTCCAAAACAAAGATCCTCCAGCCTTTATATGTAGCCATGAATCTTAATGCCATGAAGGACTGCTGATGACCCCTCTACCATCTTGCACCTAAAAAGTCCCTTTGAGAGCTCAAATCTCTCAGTCCTTGCTTTTTCCTCAAAAAGTGTTTTGAGATAAGTAGCCATAGTATGAGAGTTCATAGTCTCGCATTGATTCTAGAGATCATTCTCCAAAGCTCCCAGCATAATGTTACTGGCCATCTCATCCTCTTGCTTAAACTTATTGTAAGCATCTTTAACTTCTTCAGAGGAGTTAGCTACAAGCGTGTGTGGATATGCCCAATCCAGTACATGGGCTGTCTGTTCACCTTTCAAAACTATTTTGATTTGGTAAATACAATTTATGTAGTTTGATCCATTTAATTTATGTTCGAGAATTCCATGGAGATCAACTTTTCTTGACATTTTAGAAAAATCTAAAGACAAAGAAGAAATAATATTTCATTAAAAACATAATAAAGTCTTTTTTTAGTTTTATCTTCTATTATTTTATTACGAACTAATAGCCCTCAACTACTAATTCGGGAAGGTTACGCTTTGCCCTCTTTAGTAGGTTAGTATCTAATGACCAATAAGTTCAATCTTGAGTATGCTCAACAAACTGGAACTTAATATCAATAGGTAGACATCTCCCATGTCAATCATATCTCTATATGACTACTGAATTATTAGATTATCAACTTATCTTGATACTTATGTTATCACGTATAACATAATTCCCCAAACCGACATATAAAACATTTTACCTTGGGTATGCCCAACAAATAAAATATTTTATTTAAATCTGACCCATTTTTTAAAACTTGGATATATCCCATGTAAAACAAGCTTGAGTATACCCAACAACCTGAATGATAAGAAGCTCTCCACCCTTATCTTAGAAAAGAGAAGGCCTTAGATTTATATTCCTTTGAGGGATTTATTTCCTTTTTATGTCATTAAAAACATTTAAGGCGGGTATGTGTAATTGGTGCACCATGCATGGTATTGGCTCATAATGCTATAGCATGGTCATGCAACTCATACATACATCATTATAACAATTTATAATATGATAATTATGGAATTCTAAGTCTATGGTCAAACCTAGGCTATTCATGATTTTACAAACCCTAAAAATTTGAAATAATACTAATCTATTACAAAATTTGCCTTAGAGTTCCACTTTTAGTCATACATTTGTTCTTTTGCCCCTTTTGCCTCCTTTTTGTATCCTTTACATTCTATGTAATCTAATTACAAATTTCAATAGTAGAAACCTCAAGTTACATTTGGGGGGAGTAGATGAGAAGAGAAGTATAAAAACATTTTAAGGAAAGGCATGACTCGCAGGCCTTATTTACCAAAATTTATAAAATGCTGCATATGCTCAATCACATTGGGCTAAGTCCATAATCACCATCATGCCAATTATCCATCCATCCTTCAAAATAAATAATCTTCTTATAATGTTATTTCAATTTTCAAATTTTAAAATTCAAATAAATTTTGTCTTTTAAAAATGGTTATTGTGCTTGCATTTGAAAAATATGGTTTAGATGTTTTGAATTCTAATTGAATAAATTATTTATTAAATTAAATAATCATCCAACAGTAATATTAATTATTTAATCACACTTTAAATATTAATATATCACTTAGAAAATAAAACAGAAGTCAAAAATAACAAGAATCCTTATCATGCTCAAATTACTCCTTTTAAGAGTTTTAATTCAAATAAAATACTTATTAATCTCCAAGATTAATAACATTTCATTTTAAAAAAATTTTATATGTCCAAAACATTAAAATATATGAATTAATAAAAAAAATGAGCAATTGATATTGGAAAAACTGAATACACTAAAATTGGATTTCCTATGCGCATATGAACTTGATTTTCATAAAATCACATCCAAATCAAACCAAAATTCATTTGAAATGCTCCAACATCAAGTTAACATAATAGATAATTGCTTCATTAATGTCCAATAATTAAAGACGCAATAATCAAGCAAGAACATTAAGAATAACACAAAAAAATCCATTCAGATTTTCAATAAGAGCATAAGCAACATATGAATTTTTATCTCATAAAATTTCCCCATATGTATCCAAATTTTTAGACAAAAACCAAGTTAATTTAATGAATAATAAGTGGTTAAAATTTCAAATCAAAATTAAAACATTAACCTCTTCAAAATTAAAAAAAAATGCAAGCCACAATGAGTGAAAAATGAAATCTTATGTGTTCTATGAATAAATTGTAAACCAAATCACTCTGATACCATTGTTGATTTATGAAATTGTGTTTAGCAGTGGAAGATGTAATTGAAAACTTTCTAAATACACATTTTACTTTAAGCAATTATGTACATAGAAAACATCATATACAGAGAAGATTATACAAAGGAGATTGAAAAACTTACTTTAAGCCGATCTCCTTCTTTCTTTATCCTTCTGAAAAGTTGTAGGAAACTTTACAATCCCTAAGGATAGAGGATCTTCAAACTACTAGTTTTGTTTAGAGACTAGTAAAACAAAACATAAAATAGAATGGATGAAGAAAGATGATTGAGTTCAGTTTTCTTCTTGATGTTTTATCAAAACCGAATTGTTTTTCTTGGTCTTGAACTTTGAAATACTTAGAAACCTAAAAGAGAAGAGAGGTAGCCAAATTTTGCTTCTATCACACAATATGTTTTCACCCAAACATAATGATATAACCCTAAATAGGTTTAGGTTATGTTAAGGCAAGTCATGTTCATATCACATGCTTTTGGCATGTGATTTGCATGTGACTGCCTTAAATTTCCTTCCAAAAGCACATGAAAATCATGTGCACTTTCATTTAATTCACCATACATGAACAATTTATGTGACATTCACATTTTGACTATTAAGTTAATTAATTCCATCAAAAACCCATATATACCATGCATGTAAAATATGTCATCTTAAATCACTTGTACCTTGAGTTCCACTTATCAAATTTTAGTGATCTTAGTATCAAATCAAAGAACTTTTCATGCTCTTTCTGATGAACATGAAAAATCCATGTTATCTCATAATAACAAAAACATTATTTCACCAATATCCATTCGTGATGATCATTTCCTTACTTTTAGTGTGTGACCTTTTGGGTTCTCGATATATTGGCAACATATGAACATATTATTAAACTTCATTTAATAACATCATATGTAAATCATGAGTAGTTTCTAGTTACACATCATGACTACCCAAATGCCAAGTGGTCATTAGTTTGACTACAACCCTTCCACATCAGATTCTATACAATAAACTCCTTTCACCATCCTTTATCTTGTTCAGGTTTGAGTATGTTAGATCATGCCCTAAATTTGATGTTTCATGTATCATAATCTTTATTCTTAAAATGCCCTGATGAAACTCATTTATCAATAGGTATCATACTCTGGCTAGAGATTCTTGAATAAAGAATATTACATGAATAAATGAGATAAAACCCCTACATTTAATCTAGGGTGGTGAATCCTTTATTGATAAATAAATACCTTCAAATACTTCACACTATATCCAACCTTTAAGTTATGAATTCCTCCTATGGAGGAATAAAACATAAGAGTCAAAACATAATGATCCATAATTAAGATAACCTTGTTATCTCAAGTCTTAAGGATACTTGCACTACTGATATGAGTGAGATATGTTTCACAGACATAGATCAATTATCCATATGAAATCTCACTGGTAAGGCCTCCAATGAGTCAGTCCTCTATTACTCATCTATATGTTCACTTTAGATAACTCGTGTCATGATGAATGAGAATCATCCCTTAAGAAAGTATAACATGTTCTGATCTTAACTGCATTCATAATATCCATTCTTATTAATACATTGATCAGGGACAATTTAGATATTGAACATTTGTATACAATAAAAATCTCATTTCATAAAATACTTTATGAATTCCTTTGTACTGTTCTAATTTCTTGGAATTCATTATTTAGTTAATAACTTATCGAGTAAACTGAATAATGAATAATGCCTCTTATTGATAAATGGTTCAATATTAAATTAGAATGAAACATGATGCTCTAGAGCATACATTAACAAAACATAGCACACTAACCTTTGGATCCACTAACCTTTGTACTCTGCCCTCTATAGGTAGATAACTCCACAGGCCTTAGCAGTCATTCCTAGATGAAGGTCTGATAATCCACCAATAACTCTGATAGATGGTAACTCCCTAGGAAACCCACCAATATAGCTATGATCTTTGGATAGGAATTGATATAGAATGACCAAAACATCATCCGAGGAAGGGTAGTAGGCTCCACCCAACCAGCCAGCCCCTAGTACTAGTCAATGATGTACTCTCCCAAGTAGAAGAGACCATACTTTCGACATTTGACCAACATATGCCACTTATCTTTGTGCATTGATACCTCGATGTATTGAGGAAGTGGCATGTCTTGCCATGGGTTAGGATGAATATATAAACACCATTCAGCATCAATCACACCTGCTCAAGTAAATTTCCAAACTAGTTCTGTTTAGTTTAGTACTAATGAAATTCTTGTTTACCTAGTGTCAGGTGAGCTTGTTGAGGTGCTCCCTTAATACATCCAAGTCAACATCTGTCCTTTTGTATTGGATGCCATATGTAAGCATGCAAGGGAATTTGAGAGGCAATCCACTTAAGACTACTAGCTTGGGAAGTAATCCAAACACATAAGCCATGATTTATAAAGATAAGCATAATCAGACATGCTAGAACCAATCAACATCAATAATGCCTACTTAGGATAAATTATTGGGTGCCTAAACCTCTGAATTCTTATTGGAGTTGCCCAAAATCTAAGCATCCATGCATAATATATAGCATAACATACTTTGCACGTCAGAGATTGCTAACGTGCACCATACTCCTATAAAGATGCACGTATAGCAACATAGCTTGCTACTAAAATTTCATAATTTTTGGAGAACTTTTCCTTAGTGAGTCCAATTTTCATAACTACAATATTATGAAAATCCAAAAATTTTATTAGAATCCAACAGACTATTATTTAAAAATTCAATGATTTTTTATGAACCATTTTAATTCTAATTTCACTAATAAATTGCTTTTTTTATGTTTGGCATAGAAAGGAAATCAATCATATAGACTATTAATCTTAGTCAAACCTTTGACTACTGGTTCAACTATTGACTAGAAAGTATCAAGTTCCAACAATGGGTCGTAAATACTATTCTTTGAGATATCAAATACATATTTGATGGTACGAGCATTGATCCGACAGTTGATCACACCAATACTAGCATTGGTTCAACCTCAATTTGGCAGTTGATCACCTAAGTTTCACAATTGACCACTCAATCCAGCAACGATCATGGGATCAAGATTTTGATTCTTAAAAATTTGTAGCAGACATTTGAATATAGATTTTAGGTGATTTTCAAGCCTTGCAGCAAAGTAATCAATCTTATAGATGACCATTGATCAACATTGAGGTTTAGTTCAAGCATCAGGCTTCTAGTGGCAGAATTGGTTTGTAAGCTTTAGCATGAGCATTGTATCAACCAACATTGGTAGCTTCACTCATTCACCAGGCTCTCAATTGCAAAATTAAGTTGCAAGCCTCAGCATAAGCATCATATTGATCAACATTGGTCACTTTGCCTAAGCATCGAGCTTCTAATAGCAGCATTAGATTTTAAAACTCAGTATCCCCAAGGAGTCACTTCTAATTTTCCATAGACTTACAAGCCTTAGCATGAGCACCATATGATTAGCTTTGATCATTTTTCCCAACATCAACATTGTGTGTCCTCAAGTGTCAGCTTTGGTCTAATCGCCCGAGCATTGGGCACTCAATAGTAAAACTAGGTTACAAGCCTCATCATGAGAATCCTAATTGATTTACCACTGATGGATCATATTTTCCTTCCCAATAGAGTCATAAGCTTTAAAACAAGCATCATGATATCTTCTTCCTTAATGAAGTTGCAAGCCCTAACACAAGCACCCTAATCCGCTATAGATTACATGTTCCTTTATGGAGTAGCAAGCCTCTACATGAGCAACTCGTAAGCTTTAGTACGAGCACTTTGGTTAAGTTCTCCATAGGAGATCACTTCTTTCCCTAGTAGAGTAATAGACCTCAATATGAGTATCCTTAATGGATCATCCTTAGTGGATCACATCTTAATGAGTCTTAGTTTCAGTATCAACCAAGTACTATTCTTAAAATTAGGTGAAAACCCATGTTATGATTAGGTTTCATCCTATCGACTTTTGATTATGTCGTTCTAGTATGATCCTAATCAGGGGGTAAACTGTTAACATTGCATTTTCCCCCCTGCACGTGCATGCTTAGTTGCCCATTTTGGGTACATGTTATAACTTGTTTCCTTATTAGGATGGCTTGGTACGAGTTCCCATTCTCGAGATTAAGTTACATACATGAACTTTATGTCCTCACATGTCATTTGGGCCTATGGTATGCCCACCGTTTTACCCCTATAAAATGGCACCCTTGGTGGGCTTCGAAAAAGGGATTTATTTCCTTTTTAATTCATTGAAAACATTTAAGGCGGGTAAGTGCAATTGGTGCACCATGCATGGTCCTAGCTCATACATGTTATAGCATGCTCATGCAACTCATACATACATCATTATAATAATTTATAATATGATGATTATGGACTTCTAAGTCTATGGTCAAACCTAGGTTATGCATGATTTTATAAACCCCAAAAATTTGAAATAATACTAATCTATTACAAATTTTGCCTTGTAGTTCTACTTTTGGTCACACATTTGTTCTTTTGCTCCTTTTGCCTTCATTTTATATCTTTTACATCCTATGTAATTTAATTACAAATTTTAATAGTAGAAACTCCAAGTTACATTTGGGGGGAGTAGATAAGAAAAGAAGTACAAAAAAATTTTAAGGAAAGGCAGGACTCGTAGGCCCTATTTACCAAAATTTATAAAATGATGTATATGCTCAATCACATTGGGCTAAGTCCATAATCACCATCATGCCAATTATCCATCCATCCATTCAAAATAAATAATCTTCTCATAATGTTATTTTGATTTTCAAATTTTAAAATTAAAATAAATTTTACCTTTTAAAAATGGTTATTAGGCTTGCATTTGAAAATTTTGGTTTAGATGTTTTGAATTCTAATTGAATAAACTATTTATTAAATTAAATAATCATTCAATAGTAATATATTAATTATTTAATCATACTTTAAATATTAATATATCACTTAGAAAATAAAATAGAAGTCAAAAACAATAAGAATCCTTATTATGCTCAAATTGCTCCTTTTAAGAGTTTGAATTCAAATAAAATATTTATTAATCTCTAAGATTAATAAAATTTCATTTTTAAAAACCTTTATGTGTCTAAAACATTAAAATATATGAATTAATAAAAAATGAGCAATTAATATTGGAAAAACTGAATACACTAAAATTTGATTTCTTATACGTATATGAACATGATTTTCACAAAATCACATCCAAATCGAATCAAAATTCATTTAAAATGCTCCAACATCAATTTAACACAATAACTAATTGATTCATTACATTTCCAACAATTAAACATACAATAATTAAGTAAAAACATTAAGAATAACATAAAAAATCTATTGTGTTAGAGCATAACTCAAGATTGATTATGGGTTTCAGGGTGTCGGTTGTACCCTAATTCTGGCCATTTTTGAAGAAATGAGGGATTTTGGGTATAAAAGTTGAGAGAAAAATGATTTGAATTGAAGAAACAAAGTGATTTTTGGTTAGGAAGCTCTTAGGTATATGATTTTTAAGTCATATACACAGCATGTAGCAAACTTCGCTTTGCACATCATAAAAAAGGCTAACATATGGCAACCACAAGGAAGCCCTACTAACATGTACCATACTTCTATGAAGATGCATTCATTGAATTATGCTTCTCACAAATATTTAAGAATTTCTAGAGCACTTTTCCCCAACAAGTCCAATTTTTAGAACCTACACCATTTTAAAAATGCATAGAATCAATCAAAATTCAACAAATTGATATTCAAAAATTTAGGTATTTCCTCTAGACAATTTCAATTCCAATTTTACTAATAAATTGATCTAATAGATGATCAATTTAAGTCAAATCTTTAACTACTGGTCAACACATTTATCAGAAAGTATCACATTCCAACAGTGGATCCCAAATGCCATTTTTGGTGATATCAAACATGTATATGATGGAATAAGCATAGATCTAGTAGGTGATCATCTTACAACTAGTAGTTGTTCACCCTGATCCAACAGTTGATCACCTAGACTCCATAGTTGACCACTTGATTCAACAGCAATCATAGAATTAAGCATTTGCTTTCTAAACCCTAGTGGTAGGCATCTGAACCCATACATCATATGATTTTTAAGCCTCACAATAATACCATGAGGTCTAACAGTTGACCATGATTAGCCTTGATCATCTCACCGAGCATCGGGTTTCCAATGCTAGAATTAGGTAGACAGACCTTAATAAAAGCATCTCCTGATCAACTTTGATCACCTCACCTGAGCATCGGGCTTCTAAAGATAGAATTAAGTTCTAAGCCTTAGCATGAGCACTGCACATGATCAACATTGATCTCCTTGTTCTGGCATGAGGCTCTTAATAATAGTATTGGATTATAGGTCTCGTTATCATTAGAAGGTTAGCTTTAATCTTTTTTAGACTTGTAAGACACAACATGAGCACTACCTTTGATCATTCCTAATCACTCGCCTGAGCACCAGGCTCTTAGTTGCTACACAGGATCATAAGCCTTAGCGTAATGGATTATACTCCCTTCCCTGGTGGAGTTGGAAGCCTTAATATGAGCATTCTAATTGAGTTTTTCCCAATAGATCACTTTTACATCTTCAATGGATTATGATTTTCCCCATAGAGAAGCAAGCCTTTGTACAAGCATCTGTAAGCCTCAACATGAGCATTTGTAAGCTTTAGTATGAGCATTAAGCCTCAACATAAGCATTCTAATTGAGTTTTCCCCAATGGATCACTTTAGCATCCCTAATGGATTATGATTTTCCCTATAAAGAAGCAAGCCTCTGCATGAGCATCTACAAGCTTCAACATAAGCATCTATAAACCTCAGTACAAGCATTGAGCCTCAATATGGGCATTGGTTAAGTATCTCCTTTACCTTTTGGTGAAAAGCCATGTTATCATTAAAGCTAATTTTGATTACTTTTACTTATGTTGCTTCAAAATGATTCTAATCAAGGGGCAAACTGTAGACCATGACTTTTCACCCACATGATGTAAACTTAGGTTATCTTTGATTTGGCTTAGTACAAGTCCCTGATATTGATCTCAATTTTCACACATGCATTTTAACCTCCCATGAGTGCTCTCAACACACGGAGCATGTTACATTTTACTTATGGAAGGCAGAGCACATAAGATGCATTTCCTAATGTGTGGAGCATATAACACTATATGCTGTGCACATTTAGTTTAGATGTATATGATGTATGACCTTTTCCCATGAAAATTACACATATAGCACTATATGTTGAACATATCACTTGTAAAACTCACAAAATCTAATATTGCTAACTCATTTCTAGTAACACATAACCCACACCTATAAATAGGCTCATGTATTTGTAGGGAGGAGGTCCAAAATTCATCAATTAAGGCTAAACTCTGCTAAAATCATTTCTGCCTTAATTAAACACATAATTAAATTCTTAATTAGGATTAAAGACACATTAATCCTCACTTAAATCCCCTAAACTTTTTTGGAATCAATATTAAAGCCTAATCCTACTTGGTGGGTGTTGGAATGTTTCATCCTCTCTTTTTTCCTTTGATTGTCTTAATGGATTTATGATTTACCATTGATTTTTCATTGATTAGTGTCGCACCCTCATTTTGGACCGGCTTGATCCGAATCGATTTAGGAATGCCTCTGGGTCAGTTTGGGTTAGCATCAGGCCAATCCAAGTTGATTTAGGGCTTTCTAGGCCGTTCTGGGCCAACTTTGGCCATTCCAGGGTGCCTTTCGGACATGTGCATATGCTTTTGGTGCGTGTGCATATGTTTTTTGGCCTTAGCTTATGTTTTAGGGCCTAGGGTATCGTCATAGTCGATCGACTATGTTTTAGGGTTTGAACATAGTCGATCGAGTATGACTATAGACATCATACTCGATCGCATATGTTCTTTAAGGCAGACACATTAAACCCTAATTTTGCCATTTGGCAAAGGGTTCGGACTTCGAGACGAAAAACCATAATCCCTAGCAGCCGTCAGTAGCCGTCAGACATTTTTGACACTCCAAAAAACCTAATTCCAACAATCCTAAACCTCTAGGATTAATCAATTGGCACTAAATCAATAGACTTAGGTTAATTAATTGGAATATTTTGAACCTTTGATTGCTTTCATCATCCCTTGACTT
>CANYBF011610917.1:0-14613 GCA_948192965.1 Dalechampia spathulata | reverse complement strand
ACACATATACCCCAATCCAAATCAATACATCGAAGCATTTACACAATACCATCAGGCACATGCAGAAGTATAGGCATACAATCATCCTCATACGCATATAACACAATGTAAATCCACACATTGCAATGCACCTACGTACACCCCTCGTAATCATATACACATGTACACATGCACATACATCCCTAGATACGTATCGACGTATACTCCTAGGGTCTCTAATGTGGGTGTAACAATATCAAAGTGTTTCATTAATCACCCTTTAAATACATAAATAAAATATAAATATAAAATATCTATTCTACCTTTGAGTAGGGAAAACCTCCACCATTGATAGTACTTAGGGTGTACATAAGTTAGGTCAAGTTGAATTTTTCAAAATTTTTTTGATGTATCGTGAATTTAAATGAACTTAATCAAATCTTAAATGAACCTAATAAATATAAATTATAAAATAAATTATTTACTTTTTTATTTAAAAATAAAAAATTATTAATAAAAGTATTATATTTCATGAATATTTATGATATTATATTAATAATTAAATAAAAAAATATTTTTATATATTTATATTATTATAAATTTATAGATTATATATCAAAATTTAAATTTTTCTACATAAATTAACGAGTTAACTCATAAGCTATTTATCAAGCCAATTCATAAGTTTAAACGAATTGAGTATTATCTAACTTGAGTTCGACTCATTTATTAAATAAGTTTTACTAAATAAATTTGAACAATATTTTTTTGAATCGAGTTCTACATAGCTCATGAGCAATTTAATTCATTTAAACTCCTAGTTGTAATCCTCAACTTATAATACATGAGATAAATAAAAATTTATAAAACATATGAAGGAAAAATAAAAAGAAGAAAATTAGTAAAAAAATATATTTTCTGATTATTGAAATCAAAAGTAACAAACTCCAGAGGAGAAGATAAAAGGATAAATGATTGCTAAAATAAGGATAAATAATAATGTGTAAAAGAGGTGAAAAAGATGAAAAAGAAGTAGAAAAAAGAGCGATACCTAGAATTTATTTAGAGAGTTTTTTGATTCTTCGTGATCATGTTCTTCATTAATTTTATTGTAATTAATTTTTAATTATTCATTTAACAAAATAGTTATTAACATATATGTTTATTTATGTGTGATCAGATCTTCCAATTGGTTCAATTTTTGGATTGCTTTGTGTGTTTAAAATAACAACAAATTGTCATGGTGTATATTCCACATTATTCTTTAATCAATTAAGAAAGAATGTCAAATTTATATGTTGAAATTTTGGTTTATGGAATGAGGTATCTTTAGAATTTTGTTAGAACTACATCTTTGCACCTTAAATAAAACTAGTCATTTCTCTTCTTTACATAATATTACTTAAAACCTTTTTTATTTGTGTGAAAGTTCTATTATTTAATAATCAAAATATGATCAAATATTTTAAATACGAATATGTTAAATGATTTCTCATTATTTTATTTAAAACAGTAATGTATAACATTAATGTTCAATTTCAATATGTCTTTAACATTTCTTTTATGACCATTTTGCCAATAAACCTTTGTCCTTTTATTAGAATTTCTAAACGTAGATTGCTCTTTATAGATTCCATAGACAATGTTATTTATGAAAACTTATAATAAAATTATCATGTTACATTTGATTAGATATAATATAATCATTTATATATATAATACAATCAATCAAGTAATGTAATATAATGGATTTTTTATTCCATTTCATTGCATTCCATTGTTTGACACAGTAACATCAAATATAGATTATATTTGAAAAAATTAAAAATTAAAATAAATTTTCAAAAATATCAATAGTTTTTTAAAAATTATTATAATAATACTTGCCATTTGTGAATTCCAAATGAAAAAGAAGATAAGTATGAGCTTGAATGTATATTATGTGAGCTTAAATAAGATAAAATAAAAAATATGTTATGTTTTAGATGTATTCATTAATTCATGCTATAATGTGTTAATGATTAACTAGACATTTATCTTTATATTAATATTATGTAAGCAATAAAATAATCAAATATATAATGTAATCATCATTACATTACATAGGTGAATACATCCAGCCAAACCTAATTTTAGTTATTCAATGCATAAATTAACTTTTTTGTTTTATGAGACACAAAAATATAAATAGCCCTCAATTATCAAAGTTATATGTTAAATGCTAGGAGATTTGTAGAAAACATCATATCTCTTGTATTATATGATAACTAGGGAAAAACTTGCATTATGTGTAAATTTTAATAAAATATATTATTAAATTTTTGAAGAAGTTTTTTTAAGACTTCATTTGTTTAATTATATCTAAATTAAATAATTCAAAATTATTTCTCATAATTAGAGCTTTTACATGCAATAAAATTATGATTATAGTACTCTAATATGCTTTAAGGTTGAAGAGTAAATAATATTTAATTTATATGAAATAAAAATGTAAAAGTATAGACTAAAACATGGAACATCAAATCACATATATAATTTTAATATAATTAATTATGGATTTAATTAGAAAAATAAAAGAATTTTGCTTTAAACAATTATTGATTCTAGACTAAATATCAAATGAGTTTATCTATGTTTTTCTTAAGGATCTCCTTAACTTTCTTCATGTATTTCGTAAAATTATTCATTTCCAAATAACCTCTTCAATTATCTTCATGGTTATTGTTGATTGCACTTGCTACACTTTTTAAGTCATATTGTAAGTATTGAGAAAAGTTGTTTTAAAATTTAGAGAACTAAAAAATAAAAAATGTTATAATTAAATATTGAGCAACAACAACCCATAAAATGTTAAAGATAAATTAATTCTTTTTAATTCATATTTTTTTATCTTTTATCTATTTAACGAACTAAAAAATAACATGTATTTATTTTATAAATTCTTCAATAATAACACATATGGGGAAGACACAATTAATATGAAAATAAATGATAAAGAAATCAATGATGGTAAGAAAAAACTTATCTTAGATTAAAAAATTAAAATCCATCTTTTTAATTTTCAGTATTTTTCCATATATTTTGCATGCTACAATCAAAGATAGAAATATAATCTTTAATTCATTTTACAATGGTAAATAATAACTCAATTTCTACATAACTTTTAACAAATTGATAGAAAATAAGTACATTTAGTCAACATGAGTCTCTTTGTTATACAAGTCTTTCAAATAGTAGTATGCATCAAATAATTCTATGTAATAAAAATTAAAAAAATAATTCACACATAAAAAATGTTGTAAGAAAAATAAATAATTTGTATTAAACCTTCTTTATACATTATCATTTCATCAATGAGAACTAATTTCAAACTAATTAATTTAAGATCTTTGAGATTAAGATATGAGATAAATTTGTAGAGATGATAGAAAATAATGTCATATATATTGAGTAGAGATATGATAAAGTTAAATGCAATAAATCATGAAATAGGAATTTGTATATTGCACATTTATATAGAGGTACAACGTAAGTATATTAAGAACATCAAAAGTTAATCAGATTAAATTATGGTATAATAATTAAGAAATATTATTGGTAAACAAAATGACATAAGGAATATCAAAGGTTGAATGAAAATATATAAAGAAGATAAAATGTTGATTTTGAATGCATATTTTTATTTTATTGAAACTAAAAGCCAAAATTTCATATGTTTCAATACAACTTCTTCAAGTTTGCGTACAACAATCAAAGATAGGAATATTATTTTTAATTTATTTGATAATGATTGATAAAAATTCAATCTTTGCGTAACTTTTAAATTCTTGATAGCAAATAATTAGCATTTCTTTGTACTTAGCTTCATGAGTCTTCAAATAGTAGCATGCATTATATTTTTCTATATAACATCAATAAAATACTATTCATACATTAAAAGAAACACAGTGAAAATGAATTAAGGTGTATCAAACTTTATTTATACTTTACTTTCTCACTTATAAGAATCAACTTCAAAAATAATCAATTCAAGATTATTTTAGTATTTAGAGCTTTCCACATTTGATATACTCGCACCTTAATACTTCAATACTGTTTATTAGTATGAAGATTTGAAAGTAAAAAATATGTCATATGTATTAAGTAACATTTAATGGGTTCAAATGTAATGAATCATGAAAGAATTATTTTCATTATGCACTATATATATAAATATAAATATAAATATATATATAGGAAATATAAATATAAGAGGAATATTAAAGGTTACAATTTAATATTCAATTAACTGAACATTTATCATATAAAGCAAAAGGATGATATATCAAAGGGTATGAAAAATAATAAAATCATATGAGTGATATAGAAGACTAATGAACTAAAAACCTAAACTTAAACCTAAACCAAAAGCTATAATCAATAAAAGGGTATAAAGAATAACTAAATCATATGCGGTATTTTTGGACCTTGGTGGTCCTTGATTTTAGTTTTGATGTTGAAAAAATTATATTTTATGAAAATTATTAAAGTTTTAAGTATTTCTAAGCTTGGTACAGGCATACAGGAACATGTACAGGTGTGTAGGAGTTGGTATGGGCGTACCAATTGATGGTACGGTCGTACACGAGCTCTCAGAAAATTTGTTTGTCAGGATTTTTGGTACAATACGGGTGTATAAGAAGTGGTATGGGCATACCGTTTGGTTTCCTAAGCTGTACGGGTGTACAAAGAGGCCTTACGGAGTGGAAAAATGTCCAGAAAGTTTGGTACGGGCGTACCACTTTATGGTACGGCCATACGTGATGTTTTGACATCATTTTAGAGATGTTTTTGGGTGTCATACGGGCGTACGGGGAGGCATATAGCCGTACGGGTCAAAATATGTATTTTTTAGCATTTTTGAAAAAGTTGTATAACGGCTCTATTTTACATTTAATGCATCCCCAACGGTCATATAAGATTAAAATAGCTTATATAAGTGTAGATTAACCTTATTGAAGGTAGGAAATCAATTTACAAACATTATTTTCTTTGTTAAATACATTTTGATGTATTCTTGAAGTATTTTTCTTGATTTCTTGAGTGAGGTTTAGTGTAAGTCTTGGGAAACACTTGTTGTAAGGGTTAAGTGTGAGCCTTAGGAAAACACTTGGGATTGAATTCTTGTTGAATAATTCTTTGTTGTATTTGTGTATTGTATTAGTGGAAACCTAAGTTGTTTACTTGGGTAAGGGGATGTAAGCATTTGTTGGCCGAACCACTCTAAAATTCTTGTGTCCATTTATTTCCCTCTCTTCAACACTTTTAATTCTTGTGTTGCCTCCAATCTTGGGATTTTAGGTATAAAGGAGGAATGAGAAATAAACATAAGAGGAATATCAAAGGTTTGACAATCATTGTTTTCTTAAAAGTAAGCTATGCTTCTAATAAAACATCTCACACCCTAATCTTATCGGCTTGACATGCTCTCATAATTTATTCACTAAACCTCAACTATCTTTACCAGAATTAAGTGTACATCTTACAAAGGATAACTGAAAAATAAAAAATTTAAAAGAAAATCAATTTAAAATAAATGAAAGATTCCAATTTAAAATAATAAATAATTCATATCATAAAACTCTATCAAATGATGTAAAATTGAAATGAATGATTTATGATATGAATGATTTATTTATTATTTTAAAATTGAAATCTTTGATTTAGTTTACATTCATTTTCTTTGAAGTTTTTTATTTTTCAAGTATCCCTTGTAAAACATGCATTGGATTTTGGTAAAGATACTCAAAGTTTAATGAATGAATTATGATATAACATTTCATGTTGGTAGGATTAAGGTGTGATAAAAATTGCTTTTGTATTAACTTTACAATGTGTATTCTTACAATGCAAAAGAAAAATCTAAAATCATTAAAAATCTAAAATATTTTATTTTATTACTAAAAAAAGAAATTTTATTGTAGAGATAAGTTGATAAATATGATGAGTTGTCCCTCTTATAGAAGATAACCATCCATTATATGATATGCATCCTTAAACCCCCTTCGAGATCAAGGTTGCAAAATGTTAAGAAGATCCATCTTAGAAAAATGTTGGTGAAAGACTTTTGAAGTGATAGACTTCATAAATAAGTTAACTAGTTGATTCCTTGGTTGTATGTGTGTTATTTGAATAAAACCTTTTATAAGTCCATTTTTAATGACATGCGAATTAATATTCAAATGTTTTATCCTCTTATGAAAATAAGATTAGCAATTATGTTTTTAGCAATAACATTATGATAGTACAAAGCAACATGTAAATTTTGTGTTATACCAATACTCTAAAAACCATACTTTTATATTTGGCTTCAATTGGATACTTACTAATAATAAATTTTGTTTCTTTGCTTTCCAAGATATTAGAGAAAGGCTTACAAAGTATAAAATCTAGTGATTAGCCTTCAACTTATTGAACATGTAGCCTACTTTGCATTAAATAAAGCTCGAAGATGAAAATAACTATGTATAGAAAAAAAAGAGCTTTTAAGGAACTGCCCTTTAAATACTAGATGACATGAGCAACTACTTCCTAGTATGGTGTTTGTAGAGCTTGGATAAATTAATTAAAGTTATATATCTTATACAAAATGTTTGACCTTATAAAACCCAAGCATTATAATCATCCTATCAATTTTTGATATTGTCTAAATTTATTAATAATCATTAGTAATTTTATCAGTGATATTTATCTAGGTCTACTAATAAATTAACCATTTTGTTTAACTTTAAATTTGTATTTTAGATTGGATAAGAAACACTTTTTACATGTTGTACACTAATATCTTGAATGATATCCATGATATTTCTTTTAACTTAATAACATTTCTTCTTCTAATATGGCAATTTGTAATCCAAGAAAATGCCTTACATATCCAAAATCTTTAATGGTTAATAAGTTATCTAAAAACCTCTAATTTACATGATTTTCTATTCATTTACATCAACTATTAAAAGATCATCAATATAGACTGATAATGCTATAAAAACTAGTTCTTTTTCCTCTAATAAATAAAGAATGATTAGAAGTTGATTATATTAAAATCAAAAGCTAGTAATTTTCTTGTTAACTCTTTATTTAACTAACATCCTACTTGATTTAGCCTATAAAGACTTTTGACCAACTTGAATACTTATCTTTTTACTGCTTTTAAGTAATCTTTAAGTGGTTACATATATACATCTTCTTATAAATGTTAGGATAAGGTTTATCTCAAGAGTTTATTATCATATTTACTTCTACCACCTATGTATTTTGGATATATGAAATAGCTGTAATCTTGGCTTTTTTTCATAATGAAATTATATCATTTGTTAAGTCGTTTATGGTATCAAAGCGCTAAATGGTATTATGTCTGTCGAATCCTCAACCACTACTCCATCTTCTTCCTCTCCTATTCATTCTTTTTCCCAATTGTCTCTACATATTTCTAATATTAAAAATCATGTTCTAGAAACTCTCATTAATATAAATTATCTTCTTTAGAAATCACTTTTCTTACCTGTTTTCCATGGATACGATATTATTGGTTTTATTGATGGGACTCGCCCATGTTTGCCTGCTAGTATCATTGGTCTTGACAACACTTTGATTCCTAATCTTGATTACATGTCTTGGTGTCAGGTTGATTCTCTTATGTTATCTTAGATATAAGACTTTATCATCTAATCTCCTTCGTAGTTTGCTGAAACCTAATGTTACTCTCATAGCTCAGGATGCATGGCTCTCCCTTGAATAACTTTTTAAGGATCACGTGAATGTTAGGCTTATTCAATTAAAGTCAGAATTGTCACATCCACGTTAGAGACCCTAGGAGTTTTGCATAAATGTATGTGTATGTGTTAGATGAATGGCAGGCTTGGTATTATAGTATGCCTATGATTAATGATTTGACTGGTGTATATGTGTTTGTATGTTGATATTTGTGTTGATGGTATTTGGTAGTGAGATATGTATATCTATGTTGTTCGTGCACCGTGATGTGTGTATATTGGCGTTGCTGTTGCCTTATTGAGAAGCATGTCTTCTTGGTTGGATAAGGGACAACCATTACATTATTTAGAGGTGTATTAGAAGTGTTATTAGTGTGGCATTTGTTTTGGTGCAGGCAGTATGAGGGAATAGGCTTGGATTTAGACTTAGCATGGTTTTAAGTGTTGGTACGGGCGTACGGGATCACCATATGGGCATACCAAATAGAGGAATGACCGTACGAGCACGCCAAAGGGTGGTTTGGCCGTACGTGACCTCGCAGGAATTTGAGTTTGTCAGGTCGAATGTGGACATACGGGCGTATCGAAAGGGGGTACGAGCATACCGTCCCTCATAGAAAATTGTACTTGTCAGGAGTTTTAGTTTGGTACGGGCGTACCATGATCCGTACGGCCGTACGCGACTTAAGTTTGACGAGTCAAAGGATAAGTATTATGGGTTCTTTCATTGTTTCTTAGTTTTAAACCCTTCTAAACCCTCTTAAACCCTTATTAGCAACTGATGGAAGAGTGCTTGGTGGTTTTTGAAGAGTGAGGACTAGAAGTTAAGCTTCGTGGTCAATAGAGATGGGATTACAAGCCTTCTTTACCAGTGTTTTGATTTTAGGTTTGTGCTAGTTTTGTGTGTATTATTATGCTTGGCTTATTTCTATGCCTTATGACTCAAGTAAAGTCGAGGCATGACATTTTATGATTGATTTGGTAATGCTTTGATACTATACATTACTATTGATGCTTGATATGCTTGATTTGATGTTTTTCCTTGCTTCCTCATGGAAATAATGCATGTTCTCTTAGGCTAAGAGGTATATTAGCATGTGATGTATTTATGGCATGCATGGTGATGAAGGAGCATTGGAAAAGAGAGAAAAGATAATAAGTACTGAGGGCAGAGCTCAGCTCTGGGCATACTGGGTCAAATAATGTTTATGGGATTCCTTCGAGGGATCGTTTAGAATGAATGACCTCCCAATACGTAGATGAGTCTTGAGACCTACCGTAGGAAAAAGGTGCAGGGCACCGTACAGATATATGGCCTCCTTCGGGAGATGAGTACCCGTACCTATCAGGACCCAGTATGTGTGAAAGGAATGTGCACAAATAGCGGAAAACAAGAGTGAATGGAAAATGAGAACGAGGGAGAATGCATGCATAGTTGCATTCCTATGTCAGGTTTGAAAATCATATACTATGATCATGATGCTATGCTATTGATGGTTGATGCATTGATATTTGGTTAATAAGTCAGCGATATTGCATGCTGAGTCTTTATCATTGTATGAATAGAGGTTGTCTGCAGAGATAGACGGATCTCGAAGTGGTACTGGACCTTGAAGCACACTTCGATTCCTTTTTGCTTGTAGCTTTATAGGCGTAGAGGCAGTAGTTGTCCCGTATTTTGGTGTATATGATGTATAGACTGGGTATTATGGTTTGTTATGCACAGTTAGTCTTGTTATATAATAGACAGTTCTTGGTTTTATTGCTTGGCATGGTGAATGTATGATTGGATGTCCAGGGTTATGGGTTTATTGTTCACACCATATACAGGGACGTGTCCCCATACGATGTCTTTGTAATGTATCCTTTATAGTATAGGCAACGGCTTTCTCTTGGAGGTCGCTATTTATGCTACGGGAGCATGTCGGTCCAGGTATGGGCTGGGCGTGACAAGAATTTTATAATACCAACAAAGATGATCTTTCCATTAATGCTTATCGTTAAAATATGAAAACTATATGTGATTCTCTTATTTTTGTTTATTCCAATTTATTAGAAAATAATCTTGTTCTTCAAATCCTTGAGGGATTGTCTCTTGATTATGAAAATGTTATTATCAATCTAACTTCTTAAAGTATTCTTCCCACCTTTATTGAGTTACATACATCTTTATACTTATAGGAGCTTCATTTGGCTAAATATAACCATTCTTCATATAAGGATAGTCCAACTGCTATTTATGCTTCTCGCTCTCTTCCTGATTCTTAGTTTTGGTTCCCTGCTAGTCGTGGTAATACATCTAATCATGGTAATTCTAGATTTGCTCATAGATGTAGTCATGGCTCTCGTTTCATGTCTAATTTTATTGGATGTGGTAATTTTTATCTTTTCAGGGATCCTTCTTGAGTCATATGGCTTCTTTTCCACAAGGTCTTCTTGGTCGATGACCTTTATATGTCTATAATAGCCAGACAAATTTATAGTGTCAATTGTGTTCTATCGATACTTATACTGCTAAAGATTGCCCCTAGTTGCACAACTATGTTATTTAGTTCCATAGGTGCACCAATCTTTTCAAGTTATGACTCTTCACAAGCCCTTTGAGGTTTCTTGGCTCCCAGACATAGGTGTTGCTTCTCATATGACTTGATGTGGAAACCTAAGACCTTTACTCAAAGATCATTAACTTGTTGATTTCAAGAACTCCTTCATAATTAATCAAACTAACCAAAGATTTCTTAATCCCTTCTAATTAACCAAAACTGAAATAGTTCTGAGGATTGAAAAACCCTTAACCCAAATCTAGTGGTAACTAAATGGTAATTAAATAAGAAAAAGATTAATCAACCTAAAAATAAACCTAAAAAAATAAGTCAATCACCTTAATATAAAATTAAAGAAATTACTCTCACAAGAATAAAAACTCAATTTGAAGGAAAGAATAATAATCAACTATTATATATTTTACCATTGGCATATCCTAGCATTTGTAGTACATAAGAGATAAATCCATTCGTAGAAGGATTTGTATTCCTAGTCCTATTTTAACTTAGAAAAAGCAATATAAAACTAATAAATGATAAGAAAAATTCATGCAAACCAATTAAACTTGGAATTGGTCTGATTAATTAACCTTATTGGACTCTATACTTAGCCCAATGACTTATAGGATTCATAACCAGGCTTAGGCTTGGTCAACTAAACCAAATATTCATTAAACTAAGCTTTATTGACTAATATTAGGTTGATTATTATGTTAGGTATATGAATAATACCTATTATACCCAATTACTTAGGCAAAACATTAATTACTAAGTTTATAAAGCTTTATATAGCTTGGACATGAACCCCAAGCTTAAATCCTTGTAAAACTAGGAAATTCTATTTGCATTAGAAATCCTTATCGAATAAGGATTTTGTCAAAATTATATTATGAGTCAAAACTTAAGAATCATTCATAGACTAGAAATCCTAATTGGATTAGGAATCCTAGTTGGATTAAGACTCTTCCCTCTTTAATTCTTTTGTTGGCTTTGACATGCTATAATCATCTTTACTAATGAGATTGATGATTTTGAGCTTATCTTTACTTAAATCCAATGTAACTTGACTTAGATGTGCATTTTTTCATATTGTAATAGCTTGTTGTGTATATGCACTTATTTGAACTATGAATTTCTTCATTTTAGCTTGTATCATTAGTCCATCATTCAACCTTGGAAAGTTATTTATATCTTGAGCTCGAGTTGGCTGAATATCCATGTCATCATAATCTTGGGATATTGCATCATGGCCTCCATAACTAGTATGCTTCTTTTATTTTCTCCTTTTAATGGTTTTAACTCTGTTTGTTATGGTGATGGTTCTCAACATTTGATTGCTGGTATTGGTCGACTGTTCTTAACACCCTATAAGCTAAGTTTGATCTTAAGGATGTTCTTCTTGTTCCTTCTTTAATTCAAAATCTTGTTTCTGTTAAGAAATTTACAATAGATAATCCATGTTCTATTGAGTTTTCCTTTTTGGTTTTATAATTAAGGATCTCAAGACTCGATTGGTTCACCTTAAGTGTCATTGTCCAGGTTCTCATTATTCTTTTTAATTGCCTCCAGTCTTGTCTTTAACATATTCTGGTTTTGTTTTTGACATTCGATCTTCTAAGTTATGGCATCGTCATTTAGGCCATCATGCGCAAGTTATTCAGCCTAGTGTTTTAGAAATATAGTTGTGTTCCTCTCGTTCATGTTTTAATTCTTGTACTGCTTGCCTTTTAGGCAAGAATTTCAAGCTTACTTTTCATTCTCGTTGTTTTAGGTCATTATTTCCTTTTCATCTTATTCATTTTGATGTACGAACATCTTCTATTTTATCCACTTTTGGTTTCAAATATAATGTTATTTTATCAATGATCATTCCTACTATACTTGGCTTTTTCCTGTGCACTATAAACATGAAGTATCTTCTATTTTTCAGAATTTTTATCCATTTATTTTCATAAAATTTAGTGTTTATATTCAGAATTTTCAATGCCATGTAGGTGGTGAGTTTATAAATTCCAAGTTTTAAACTTTTCTCACTCGCTATAGTATTCAGCTACATTTGTCTTATCCATACACCACTCAATATAATGGGCTTGCTGAGCAAATACATCACACTCTTTTGAACATGGTTCGTGCACCCTTAATTCAGTCAATGTTGCCTTCTCATTTTTAGGTAGATACTGTTCATACAACTATATCTTTGGTTAATATCTTACCCACACAAGCATTGCATGGACGTTCTCCTCACTTGCTTTATACTCAAATCTATTCATTTAATATTCATATAGTTCAATGAGATGATAACAAATAAAATAAGTCAATAGAAATATAACATGAAAATATCTTAATATTGTTGCCTTTCATGCCAAAACTCAATTTCCCTACTTCTATAATTTAAATATCAACTAGTTTGTCACATCCTCATTTTAGCACATATTTTTATGATGGTATTATTGATGTGCTTTGCTTATATGTGATTTTTAATTGAGATGATGACATGAATTTATAGGATATGTGAATGTGATAAAAAATAAATGATGTATTATTGATGCATGTTATGATGACAAGATGATAATTACATGGATGTATCGTCGAAATGATAATTACATGGATATGACATTGATGATAATTGACGGATATGATATCGAATACGCTTAAAATAATTAAGCATGATTAATGAAGATAATTAATTGATCATACAAATAATCTTATATAATAAGGTACGTAAATTCATTTCATATGCATTAGAAATATTAAGATGAATTTAAGAGTATAAATGAATAATATGTATGTAATGTATATATATACAAGTGTATATACAATTTTGTATACTGGAGTGTATAAATAGGTATAAGTATAATGTATTAGTATATGTATTATATTTTAGTAATAAAATAATATAATGGGATGATGTAAGATGATGTAATATATAAAAGAGATTGAAAAGGAAATTATAAATGATATTATGAATTATTAATTTGAGTAAATAAGAATATAATTAAATAAATGGATATTTTGAGTTAGTGGATATTTAAGAAAATGTATTTTATTAGGTATGGAGGAATGTGTTAGTGGAGGATTATTATATTAAGTGTATTGATAGTTGTAAAAGTGGTATGGGTAATTGTAAAAGGTGGTATGGGTATTGGTGATAGTGGAATGAGAGAGAGTATAAAATATTATAGTTTAATAGATAATGGAAAAAGATGGAAGGGGTTATTTTATTGAATAATGTGTATTGGAGTATATTTAAGGTATAATAATATGTATGAAAGGGTTATGGTTGGTGGAATTTAAGTTATATACGTATAATTATATGTCTAGGAGGGCTTTTAAGGGAAATGTTAAGGTGTGTGAGGGTGCATTGGGCTTAAGATAGAGCTGCCCTAGGTATACCATCGCTTTATACGAATTTGGCCCTCATTTTTGGCATAACACCTTCATTTTTCCTCTCATTCACTCTTTAGCCAAACCTAATACACTCTCTACTCTCCATTTTCCTCTTCTTTCCACCATTTCCTTCTTACTTTCTCCATATTTTCTTCTTTCCTCACCATAACAACCAAACCATAGCACTTAATCTTCTTCCTTTTTCTTTAAACTTTATGTTCTAAGCTAGGTCTACATGTGAAGTTCAAGTTTAAGTTGAAGTATTTCCTTTCCTCCTTGGTTTAAGTAAAGGCCGAAGCATTCTTCTTCAAAGCAACCAAAAATCGTAAGTTTTCTTACTCTTTTTGCTTTGATTCTTCACACTACAAGAAACAAGCGATATTGCTTCGGAAATCCGCTACGGATTCATGATAAAAATGTTCAATGGCGATGGAATATATTATTCGTCGCAAATTCCGTAGCGATTTAGCGACGAAACACTTCCGTAGCAAATTCCGTAGCGATTTAGTGACGGAAATACTTCCGTCATAAATTTTGTCGCTATTTAGCGACAAAAACACTTCTGTAGCAAATTCCGTCTCTATTTCGCTATGGATATATTTTCGTCACAAATTCTGTAGCAATTTTTTAAATTAATATTATTAATTTTTACAAAATAATTACAATTTATTAATATTATGGTTTTCACTTAATTTTTTCAAAAATAATTGCAATTTATTAATATTATGGTTTTCACTTTTAAATTTATAGAGAGTAATTATGTTCTTTAAAAAGTTTAAAATGGTTATTAATATTTTTAATTTAAAGTAATATTAAGTAAATTGAAAAATAAGAAGTATAAATTAATACATTTGAAATTGAAATTCAAAAATAAGTTATAATTTATTGTGTATATTAAAGTAATATTAATAAAAAATATTTTGGATAAAATCATTCTAATTATATAATAAATC
>CANYBF011610654.1:0-18927 GCA_948192965.1 Dalechampia spathulata | reverse complement strand
GGAATACAAATAGATTTGAAAATCCTGAACCCATACTCTGAAGAAACAAAGGTCGTTTTCAACTCTGAAAAACCTAAGTTTTATTTCCTAGTTTTCAAAATTAATTCAAATGGATTAATAGAAACAAACTAGGTGGTGACTCCACAATCCACGCTTGCTTTTTCAAAGGTTAAAACACGTTAAAAGCACGGAAACGGATACGGTAACTCACACTTATGCAATTGGATCCATTATGTATGTTATATTATGCACTAGATCTAATGTAGCATTCTCTTTAAGTGTTATGAGTAAGTTCTAATCCAATTATTGAGAGGAACATTAGGCAACTATCAAGAACATTCTTAAGTACTTGTAAAGAATTAAGGACATGTTCTTAGTATATGGAGAGGGTAATTTATAAATAACTAGATATATTAATGCTATTTTTCAGTCAAATAAAGATGATTGTAAATCAAAATCAATTTATATGTTCATAATGAATGGTGGGGCTATTATTTGGAAGATTTCCAAATAAGGAACTATAATAGATTTAACTACAGAGGTATAGTATATTGCAACATCAGATACAACTAAGGAAGCTATTTGAATTAGGAAGTTCAATCATGAACTTGGAGTGGTTCCTTGGAGTGCTAGTCTTATTCCTTTATTATGTGATAATAATGGGCCTATAACATAAGCAAAGGAGCCTAGGTCTCATTAGAAGTCCAAGCATGTACTCAGAAGATACCATTTGTTTAGAGAGATCATTGGTAAAAGAGAAGTAGAGATGAACATAGTTCCTACATAATAGAACATAGTGGACCGTCTCACTAAGGCATTGACACAGAGAACCATGATAAGCATGTAGATTTAATGAGGTTGAAGTTCATGAATTATTGGCTCTAGTGTAAGGAGCAGTTTGTTGGTATATGCTTTAGAGCATCATGCTTTATATGTAATTGAATATTTAATTAATAAAAGAGATTATTCATTATTTCAATGCAATATTTTATATACTTATTTTATTTAAAGTAATAAACTAAATAATGAAGTTCAAAATATAAGAACAATATAAGGGAAATTCATAAAGAGTTTATTATATGAGATTCTTATTGTATATAAATATTCAATATCTAAATTGTCCTAATCATAATATTAATAATATTGGACATTATTAATGTAGGTATATCAACACATGTTATACTTCCGTAAAGGGGTGATTCTCATTCATTATGATATGAGTTATCTAAAGTATGCATGTGGACGAACATTATAGTACTAGTTCATTAGAGGCTTTGATAATGAGATTTCATATGGATTATTAATCTATGTTTATGAAATACATATCTCACTTATATCAGTAGTGCAAGTATCCTTAGACATGAGATATTAAGGTTATCTTCAATATGAATTATTATACTTGGACTCCTGTGCTTTATTCCTTTAGAGGAGACATTCATAGTTGGAAGGTTTGGTATAATATGATGTAGTTAAAGATATTTGTATATCAACAAAAAATTCACCATCTCAAATTAAATGTAGGGGTTTTATCTCAATGATACATGTAGCAATCTTTGATTCAAGAATCTCTGGACAATGTGGAATACTTGAAAGTGAATGAGTTCTTAAGGCCATTTTAGGAATAAAGATTATTGTACATCAAACATCAAGTTTAGGGCATCATCTAACATGTTTGATTATGTATTGAGTTGACATTTATCCATACTCAAACCTAAATAAGATAATGGATGGTGAAAGAAGTTCATTGTAGTGGTATCTGATATGCAAGGGTTGTAGTCGAACTAATGATCTTTTGCTATTTAGATAGTTATGATGTATGACTTACATATAATGTTATTAAATTAGAATTAATAATATTATAATTATGGCTAGGGCTTTTACCTTTACCTAGAGAGAGGCCTGCAATAGATGGCATTGGGTGCCTGCTTGGAGTGAAAGTACGATCTTCTCAAAGGGTTATCTTGAGGAATGATACAAACTCAAAAGAGTTGCAAGGTGAGAGTCACCATTGGATGGTTCTAGATTTGGTTCAATTGGCCCTTTACATGAGTGCTAAGTTAAACCCTTCAAAGATGGGTTTGGATGGTGAAGATATATTTTCTTAGAGTTTCCAAGTTCGATTTTACCACTTTAGTTGGATTAATTATCTTATGAAGGCGGGCAAGTAAGAGCATAAAAGTAAGCATGCAGCATGACATGTTACACTGATAAGTATAATATAACATAATATAGTAAAGTATAACATGACATATAGGGCTATATGACACAAGTATGATATATTATAGTAATAAACATAACATAGCATAATATAGTAAAGTATAACATGACATATAAGGCTATATGACATAAGTATGACATGTGAAGTGATAATATAGTATAACTAGGTATAGTGACATGGCATATAAACGACATGACATAGCTATGTGTGTATGATATAGCATGTGACATGGCATAGTACTGTGGTGTGTGACATGGCACAATAGCTTATGATATGGCATAGTATTGTAGTGTGTGACACGGCATAATCATGTGTAATGTGGCATGTGATATGGTATAATAGTGTGTGATATGACATGTTTCATGGCATGACATAACATATATTATAGTAAATATAATAAACACATCCACATAAATAAAACTTAACAATGGTCAGTGAAAAGGATAGTTAAGATAGAGGATACATAGGGAATAAAACTAAAAAATACATCTTAGGCAAATAAAAAAATAGAAGCCTATTCTATTACATAAGATCTTCGAGAATACAAAATTTGAAATGTATAGTAACATCTCCTCCACTTGAGGAAAGCATCCTTGATTAGTATGAACTCTAATGCATGAATATGGAAAAGTACCAAAAAAGGAAAGTTTCTAGAAAAGGAAAGTTCTAAAAAATGAAAGTGCCAAAAAAGAAATAAAGTTATGAAAGGAATGTCGGGATATTTTGACCAACTCACTGCCATATGTAGACATGAATTAAGGACGAAGCCCTAAAATGTGTTGGTATATTCATGCAAATATGGAAATAAACACAACTACAATTATGGAAATAATCTATTTTTGGCCAAAAATCAATCATATCATTATTGGAAGATTCTAAAATTTTTTACCAATATCATTTAGAGTTTGATTTAACATCCAATTAGGGTTTGTGATAGTAACAAACACAATATCAATTATAAATGACATTTAATTGAAAAATAAAGCAAATTATATTAAATTAATGGCAAAATCAACCAAGTTCGATCATGAATATCAAAAATTGAGAGACTCTAATATCCTTAGCATCAATTAGAGTATGGATTTCAAAACTCAATTGGATTTAGAGTTTAAGTCAAAAATAGCATTTAACTCAATGAAATTAAATTTGGAAACCAAAATCAAAGAAATAATGATGATTTATGATATATCTAACATACTTGAATCATTGTGAGGCCATAAACGTATTAGAAAGATCATTAAAATCAAAATTTAAATTGAAAATGATTAGAAAATTGGATTTTTGTCAATCGGAATCAATATATGCATCACACAATATATGATATACATCACACATATAAAAAAAATGAAGCAAGGTATGTCACATATAGTGTAATATGCATCATATATAATGGTATATGTGACACATATTAAGTTTATTAGATGAAAAAATGAAATCACAAATAAAAATATCGATTAGTTGATCTCTACAAGCCATTTAGCGTATTAACAAACCCTAAATAACATTGCAACATTTGGGGTAGCAACCAAGAGCATGAATCAATGAATAAAATTTAATAAAGTTGAATAAAAAATGGGAGAAAAATGACTTAGCAAGGCTAGCAAAATTCTTCCTCCTAATCCAAAAATGTTTAAACTTTTAGTGAAATCAAGTTTGTCACTAATTCTAAGTGATTATTTAATTAGGTGAGATTTTAATTATGAAAGAATGTTGATTCTTAAAATTAAAATATTTTATATTATATGTTGTGTGTTGTAAAGCCAATACCCAAAGGGCATTTATATGACCCTTGAGAAGTGAGCCTATAATGGATTGGTAATATGGAATAAAGTCCCAATTAAATGTGCCACCTTACACAAGTCAAACGGTAAATGTTCCATGTATTTAAATGACTTGTAGGGGCATGAAACTTATATGTGCAACTTGATTTTAGAAATAGGAACCCATGTCAAGCTGTCTTAATAAGGAAACAAGTTGTAGCATACATATATAAAAAGGCCAACTATATGCACTGCCTTGTATGAGCAAAATGGTAGATGTGCCATTTAACCAAATGACTTATGACATAGCAAAAGGCATGTATGTAACTCTATTTTAAACATGTAACATCAAAAATTGCATGCATGGGGCAAAAATTCAATATCAATAGTTTACCCCTTGATTAAGATCATTCTAAAATGACATAAGCAAAAGTTGATAGAATGAGACCTAATCATAATATAGGTTTTAGGCCAAGGTTAAGAATAATACCTGGCCAATACTCAAGCTGAGTCTTATTGAGAAATGATCCACTGGGGATGATCCTTTAAGGATACTCATGCTGAGGTGTGCAATCAATGTTGGTAGACACGTGGTGCTCCTACAAATGCTTGTGAGATGCTCATGCTGAGGCTTGCTACTCTATGAGGAAAATCATAATGCACTAAGGAGTATAAGTGATCCACTAGGGAAAATTCAATCAAAATATACATGTTGAGGCTTGTGATTTCACTGAGGAAGATGATATGATCAACTAGGAATATCAAGATTTATAACCCAATGCCACCTGTTGACATTGCATTTTTGCCCTTTTTGCACATGCATACCTAGTTGCCTTTTAAGCATGTATTGCAACTTGTTTCCTTATTAAGATGGCTTTATACAGGTTCTTACTCCTAAAAGTAAGTTGCATACACAAGTTTTATGCTATCACGTCATTTAATCCTTTGGTTTGCCTACCATTTGGCTTGTGTAATGTAGCACCCTTGGTGAGCCTCCCTGTACATGCATGCTTAGTTATCCCTTTTAGGCACATATTGCAACTTGATTCCTTATTGGGATGGATTGATACACGTTCTTGTTCTCAAAAGTAAGTTGCATACATGAATTTTGTGTATTCATTTGTCAGCTAGGTCTACAGTTTAGCCCATGCAAGATGGCTCCCCATCATGGGCCTCCAATTAGTTTAGTTAGAGGAAAGGGACTTTATCCCACATTATCAACCCTAGGGTTGGTACACTTCCCAAGGTATCTATGAATACCAAGGGTATTAGCCTTCTTACACATACATGATATGCATTATATCACTTTTTAATTCTAAGATACTAAGGTTTAAGGATTAAAATACCTAATTAAACCTTTAATTTGGATTAGTGACTAATTGAATTCACTAAAACCCTAAGCATTTTAGGATTGGAAAAGATTCTACTAGCGTTAGTAAGTCCTTTCCTTCTTTCTCATTTATTTTTCATGATTTCATTATGATTTAGTAGTAATACCAAATATCATAATGTTATTTAGGGTTGCCAATACCCTAAATGGCTTATGATAATGCGAAAATAACATTACTTTCTTCATCTTTTTGGCATTATTTTTCATTACAAACTTAATATGCATCACCTATATCATTTATACAATGTATATCACTTGTCTTATATAAAAGTGCATTACATATACATGATATATGATGCATATTGCAAATTTTTTTACTATATGAGTCGCATATCATAAAACATGCCATGCATATTCAATTTTTTTATGAAATTTCATTACGGTTTTGAATTTTTATTGTTTTTTTAATGATTTTTATGGCCTCACAATGATTTAAAAACATTTTTTTATCAATTCTCACTTAATTTTAGCCTTAAAATTGAGTTTCATTCAAATCAAATGCCATTTTGATTCATTAGACATGATTGGAGGCTATTAAGAGTTTGCTATAAAACCCTAATTAGGGTACCTCAATTATCATAATCCATGATTTAATACCATTGATTTTTCCATCAAATCATTATTTTCATTTTACTTTTCAATTCAAATGCCATTTTTGATTGATATTATGCTAGGTTGCCATATTTAGCATTGTTGATTTTATGCTAGGTTGTCATATTTAGCATTATTGTCATGTTTGGCTAAGTTGCCATATTTAGCATTATTGCTATGTTTAGTTAAGTTACCATGTTTAGCATTATTGCCATGTTTAGCTAAGATTCCATATTTATCATTATCACCATATTTAGCTAAGTTGCATATTTAGTTAAGTTACCATGTTTAGCTTTGCTACCATGCTTAACTTTATTGCCTTATTTAGAACTTTCCATATTTAGCATACTTTCCATATTTTTCATACCTTCCATATTTAGCATACTTTCCATATTTAGCATATCTTCCATATTTAGCATACTTTCCATATTTGGCATGCTTTCCATATTTTGGCACTTTCCATAATCCATGCATTAGGTCTTGTATTACTCAAGGATTTCTCAAAGTGGAGAAGGTGTTACTACACATCTTTGAAATTATGTAAAGATGAAGACCCATATGTAATAAAATAGATATCTATCTTATTAGCTTTCCATAGGTTGTATTTTTATTAATCTCCCATGTATCCCTCTCCTATCTCCTATCCCTTTCACCAACCTTTATTTTTAAGGTTTTATTTTGTAGATGGTTTTATTATATTTATCATAATATATATGTCATGTCATATGCCATATTACACACAACTATGCCATGTCATATGCAACTATGTCATGGTATGTCATCTTTATCATGTCATATGCTATTATGCCATGTCATTATGCCATCTTACATCACATGCCACATCATATGTCATGTGAAATGCCCCTTTACACATATATCATTATACCATATCATGCATATGCTATGTCATTTTACTATATCATCACTTCATATGTTATACATATGCCATGCCATCCCAATGCCTTGTAGCCTTGCATGCCATTTTACTTGTTATGTTATGCTATAACATATCACATCATGTGCTTACTATTATGCTCTTACTTGCTTGCATGTCTAGGGCAATTAACTCCAACCATAATGGTAAATTCAATCTTGGAAACTTATAGAAATTGATTTTCACCACCCAAACCCATCTCTAAACGGTTTAATTTAGCACTCATGCTATAGGTCGATTGAACCAATCTGGAACAATCTAGTGGTGACTCCTTTGTGACTCTTTTGAGTCCATATCATTCCTTAAAGTAACCCCTTGGGAAGTCCACACTTTCTTTCCAAGTGCATTATTGGTCTGTGAGTCTTGTAAACTTTGCTCTGGGTCATGGTAAAAACCACTGCTCATACCATTGTTGGGAACCTTGGGCTCAAGCTAACTGATCAATACTGATCACTTGGTGCTCATGCTAAGGCTTACAACTTCAATGGGGAGGAAAATGTAACTTGTAACCCAGTACTAACATTGGGGTCCCAGTGCTCGGGTTGAATAGTCAATGCTGATCATGTAGTGCTCATGCTAAGGCTTATGACCCAATTCTGCCACTAGGAGCCTAGTGCTTAGGAAATTTGACCAATGTTGATCCTATGATGCTCTTGTTGAGGCTTGCAATCCAAATTTTCCATTGGGTGCTCATTGCTTGGGTGAGGTGATTAATACTAACTCCTTAAGGATATCTAATATTAATATTGAGAGCCCAATGCTTGGCTTAAATGATCAATGCAATTCAAATGGTGCTCATGATGAGGCTTGCAACCAATTCTACTATTGGGAGCCTAGTGCTCAGGTGAGTCAATCAATACTTATTAGTTGTCATCTATAAGATTGATGGTTTTACTATAAGGCTTAAAAATCATATGAAATCAAAGTTCAGATGCCTGCTGCTAGGGTTTAGGAATAAAATGCTTAATCCTACGATCATTGCTAGATTAGAAGGTTAACTATCAAACCTAGGTGATCAACTATCAGTTGAACAACTATAGGTTCTAGGGTGATCAACTATCAGTTGAACAACTAAAGATTCTAAGGTGATCAATTATCTAATCAATGCTCACACCATCAAATATGTGTTTGATATCTCCAAAAATAGCATTTGGGACCCACTATGGGAACTCCACAATTTCTCATCAATAGTTTCACCAGTAGTTAACAGTTTTATAAAAATTGATCATCTATTGGATTAATTTCTGATATATTATAGACATAGAAAAGGAATTTGTTAGTGAAATTGTAATTAAAATGGTTTAGAGAAAATACTTGAATTTTTGAGTTTCAGTCTACTGGATTCTGATCAATTTTCCATATTTTCTGGATATTATGGGTTGTGAAAATTATACTCATTGAGGAAATAGACACTATATTTATGAAGTTTTCATGAGAAGCTAAATTCAATGAGTGCATCTTCATGTGAGTATTGTGCACATTGGCTGAGCTCCCATATGGTCGGTGTATGTTATCACTTTTTATGATGTATGAAGTATGTTTTGCTACATGCTATCATAGATGCTTAGAGTTTAGTCAACTCCACTAGGGATTTAAAGGTTTAGATTCTCAACAATTTGACCTGGGATCAAATAACAAGAAGATAATTTTATTAGTACAAAATTGAATGGAACTAGTTTAGATGATACTTATGTAGGTATCATTGATATTGATTGCTATTTATTGATTCATCCTGACACATGGCATGGCGTGCCTTATCCCAGATATGTCAAGGTATCAGTACATAGAGACGAGCAACACATGTTAATCAAGTGCCCTAAGCATCATCTCTTCTACCTAGAAGAGTGTATCATTGATTGGCATCAAGGACCTGCAGGCCAGTGAAGCCCACCTCATATCCTTGGATGGTATTTTAGTCATCCTACTTTAGTTTCGAGCTAGAGATTATAGCTACATTGATAGGCTTCCCAAGGAGTGACCACTTTATCAGAGTCATCGATTGACTATCATACCTTCATTTAGGCATGATTGCTAGGGCCTATAAAGTTTTCTACCTACAGAGGGTAGAGTGCTAGGGCCAATGGATCCAAAGGTCAGACTGCTACATTTAGCAAAGGAAGAGGATCTTATGGCTCTACCATCGTTGGGAGCACCAAAGGGAGAGGTGTCCCTAAGAGGGTGTGGAGTATGGCATTTATGGCGGTACTAGAGGGCCAGATAGTGAGTCTTTAAGGTACCCCCAAGCTTTGGGTACCCTCATGGCTTCATTAAGGGATAGCTCTTATGACTGCAAAACCCCTACATGTTATTATATGATAGGGATGGGTGCCCATATGAGGTGATATTTGAGGTGGCTTAGAGCGAGGAGATTACATTTGCTCCTTTGAACACCATTCATATGAGTAATTCTCTATGCATCAACATGCTTTTGAATTTTTTGAACTCTGATTACAATTATGATGATTTATACAAGTACCTCAGAGTGCTATAATAGACATCTCTTAGCTACTGACTAGGCTACATCAACACCATAGCATATAGATGCTGAACTTACATATGAGTACCTGTAACCTTTGTTACTTGACTTACATGTTTATGCATGTATGCTTACATGCCATAACAGACATCTCTTAGCTCAGATGTTTATGCATGTATGTTTGACTTATATGTCTATATGATTATGCAATGTAGGGATGCTATCAAGACATTTTTGAGTCATGAGAAGTCTATGTCTAGATGACATGATGGTTGACAGCTAACATCACCCATCCGGCTGAATGTATGGCATGCTATAACATTGTTTTTGAGTCTACCAGCTCTAGCTTAGAAGAAGAATAGATTAGCAATGATGATGATGATTAATGATCTAATGCCAACCTTCACAGTGTTACTTTATATCTCTTGAATTCTATATTAGGACAAAAGAGTAAGATTGTACAACCTTACATGGCTTCTGCTTAGTACACTTAAGCTATGTTGTACAAGTGTTTAACATCATCAGATGCTAGGATATTGAATTTTTTCAAATTTTGATAGTGAAGCCATTATTATTTGTTACCTTTATTCTTCTGCCAAAATATCATGCATTATATTCCATTACCAAAACATAACCTATCCATTTTCTTCTTGTAGGAGTAGGTAGACGATGACTCAATAATCATTTTCTGCTTTCCATATACTTTCTTACTAGTGGGGCGATACTGAGTGGAGCTAGCTGAGCAAGTTTAGACTCTAATACTTGAAGATATTCCAATAAGTCTCCATTAATTCTACTTTCTTACATGTTGTCATGCAGTTCTAAGACCCAATAGCTCATATCTTCTGATTTGGATACATGGAGTTGTGTCTAATGTATAAGGAGTTTGCTACCATCCTCGGAGTCTCATGCAACATGATGATGATGCTAATTATGCCTATGCCTATTGGAGAGGCGATTCCCTATCAACCTTACAATGATAGAGTCATTTCTAACTATAAAAGGTTATATATATCTCATTGCCATCTTTCAACTATGTAGCCACAAGTTGGTGAGCACCCCTTCATGGCTTAGGGTAGCAAGATTTGAACCACTGATATAGCCCTTGTTCGTTGACCTATTCGAATACATGGATCTAATGATTGGTCTAGTGATGGACCAAATGGACCGAGGATGGACCTTTTTTCCAACGATCATGGTAGAGATAATCCTCAAGCTAGACAAAGTGAGGTAAGGTCAGTTTGAATGCCTCAATGGTAGTCTACTTCTACTACAGATATGGATTTTAAGTAGCCTTTTCAGATTTTCAACTTAGAAAAGCTGTATTTTACCCCAAATTTTACATGAGTTATCTCTTATGAGGTTTTTGGCTCATTAACTATTTGATTTTGCTTAAGACCTTAATTTTTACTTGAGCTACCCCTTTGGGTTTTCAATTCAGTGGGTTGCTCTAACTTTTGCTTGAGCAGCCTTTTATAAGGTTTTCAACTCAATGAGCTTTTCTTTTCTTTTTTTCATTTTTCTTTCTCACATAGATATAACTTTAAGAGAAGGTGAGGATCTTAGCACCACCAGTAGGTGACTCACAGAGATATACACCTTATAGCCATATAAGGATAGGCTACAACTTTGGCGAGGTAGAGACGTTAACATTCGACGACGACTAGGTCGAGTGGATGACCATCCCTAAGAGTGAGATCAGGTAGACTTATCCTTAGTAGCATATCTAGCACATGATGGTGATGACATACATAGATTACATTCTGTCATTGTGATTCAGATGCTATACCCACTATAGTACCACTATAGTCTATCATCAATATAACCATAAATATACTATCCCTTGATTGATAGAGTTTAAGGGAGGATGATTGTTACCCTATTTCTTAGAGCATGTGGGGAGAACATGGCCTCGCCATAAGATTATGTTGGTAAAGATTCCTGGAACTGGATCCACTACAAATGATGAGTATAAGTTGTAGGTGTTACACTACACTTAGATTTCTGTATTACATGTTAGATAACAAAATGCAACTTGTATTACTTATGGCTAAGTTTATGAACATATGGTCCATTTGCATTAATGAGATTAAAGCATTTACATGAAAGAAAAATGTTAAAACCATCATATAAGTTGCAATATGCATTATACTTAACCCTTGTAGCTAACCAGTCTCATGTGAGATTTTATGATCAACTATTTTAACGTTCTCCTTTTACTTTTAAAAGCTCTAACTTTTGCATGAGTCATCTAAATAGATTTTCAACTCATCAAGCAATCATTTTTATTTTACCTTAACTTTTACATGAACTACCTATGTAGGTTTTTGGCTCACCAGACTTTTGTTTTTCTTTTTTTGCCCTTTACTCTAGATAAAATATTTTTTTAGCCGGTCAAGGTTGACAGGTTCAGAAAACTCATTACCCTCCAAGTCTTAGATATAGAAAGTGCCCTTAGATAAAATATTCTTCACCAGGAATTGGTCTTTCCAATTTATTCTAAATTTATCTTATGGGTCACAGATAGCTAGTCTGACAAACAACAAGCCTAACTTTCTTATTAAATGCATTCACCATGTATTTCTTGTAAAGCTGTAGATGATAGAGATCCTTTAACCACTTCTCATCAATGGTAACCTATTGTTCATATCTAGCTCTCTTTAACTCAACTTTTAGCAACTCAGCTTCAAAGATAATTTGAAGTGACTTCAAATTTATTTTGATCGATGATATGGCTTATGTCTCGTAAACAAAAGAATAAGGGGGTGGCACCTGTAGCACTCCTTATAGTGCTTTTTTAACCCTATAAAGCAAATAACAACTACTCATACAAATCCTAATAAGCCTATATGATCTTGGAAAAAATCTTCTTGATCATCTTATTGGCTGCTTCAACTAACCCATTAGCTTGAGGGTGAAAAAGAGACAATCGATGATGCTTGATCCTATGTCTCTCTAATAAATCAATCATTTGGCTATAGAACTACACACTGTTGTCAAACACTAAGTGATGTGGCATCCTATATCAGCATATAAGGTTCTTCTCTATAAACTTAGCAACCTCCTTTGCCCTTAGTTTATTGTAGCATTCTACTTCCACCTACTCATATCTCTATGAATCTGACACCAATGATATCATCATATAAACTATATGCAATCTGTCACCATGATAAGCCAGAAATAACCTTAACATAGGATTTTTTTGTACAAAGAGAATCCATTCATATGGAATCTGCAAACACCATCATGTACTATCTACATAACTATTTTGATCTCCTACCCTAATATACAATAAAGTTGCAAAACCATCAACCATTCTTCTATAAAGAATGCTTTGATACCAGGTAAAGTTGGTTGCTAGCCTCCGTAAAGCTAGCTTATCAGTCTTATTAGTTTCTTTCAGATAAGCACCATTTCTCAATAAATTCATGATATCAGCATACCATAAGGCCTCGTCTTACTGATCTAACATCATAACCCGCTCACCGTTATAGCAAGGAATCCTCGACTACTCAATAAACACATGCTGGACTTGACACTGTAGTCATTCATATAAGGAATATAGTGTAGCTAAAGCATTAACCATCTAATTCTCATCATGAGGGATGTGAATGAATTTGCATGAGTTGAAGCTATAAATCATGAGCTTCATGTATTCGATGTGAGGCTTGATCCATTCTTCTCTGACATCCCACTTAATCATGGACTAATGAATGACAAGCATCAAATCATTAAACACTTCTACTTTCTAGGCCCTAATAATTAGTAGTACTTTATTAACCCTACAGTCAAAGTGCAACTACCATTTATGGAAGTTGACTGTCCCCAAGTGCTCATTTAGAAAATCTAGTTCAAACATTTTAAAATCATCCACCAGCCAAAATGCTAAGAACTCAGTAATCACTCTGCCTTTGATCACTTTCTTAGTGATATGCTACATATTAAATTCTAATAATAGGATTAGCCACCTAGAAGGCTTCCCTACCAGTAAAGGAGCTTCATACAAGTACTTCATGGGATTGACTTTGGAGATTGCCTAAACTTGGTATGATTAGAAGTAGTGTTTGAGCTTCATAATAACCTAGAACATAGTCATGCACAACTTCTCAAAAGTGTTATACTTGTATTTTGTTAGTAATAGCTTCTTACTCAGATAGTAAATGATATCTTCAACTCTAGCTTCAGTCCCCTAAGCAATCATAGCACACACTAATTCATCCTCTAAGGCAGATATGTTGGTTTAAGAAAATGTGATTAGTAGCGGAAAATATAATTTAAAACTTTTTAAATTCATGTTTTACAATGGATATTGCAATTTTATACATAGAAAATAGTGCATACACAGAAGATTAGTAATCAAATTACTAGTTTTGCTTAGAGACTAGTAAAATAAAACATAAAGAGAATAGATGAAGAATGATGATTAAATTCAGTTTTCTCCTTAATGTTCTATCAAAATCAAATTGTTTTTCTTATTCTTGAGCTATAAAATTCTAGAAAGCAAAAGGAGCAAGGAGGAAGTCAAAATTTTTCTTCTGTCTCTCTTTTGTTTTCACCAAAACATCATTTGTAATCCTAATTAGGTTTAGGGTTATAATAAGTCAAGTCATGTGCATGTCACATGCTTCTGGCATGTGACTTGCATGTGATTGACTTAAATTTCCTGATAAAAGCACATGCGAATCATGTGCATTTCCACTTACTTCATCATACATGAATAAGTCATGTGACAATCACATGTTGACTATTAAGTCAATCAATTCCATCAAAATCCCATATATACCATGTATGTAGAACACGTCATCTTAAGTCACTTGTATCTTGAGTTTTACCTATCAGATTTCAGTGATCTTGGTATCGAATCAAAGATATTTTCATTTTCTTTCTAATAAACATGAAAAATTCTGGTTATCTAATAACTACAAAACATGATTTCACCAATATCCATTCATGATTATCATTTCCTTACTTATAGTGTATGACCTTTTGGGTTCTTGACATGTTGAAAACATATGAATATATTATTAAACTTCATTTAATGACATCATATGTAAATCATGAGTGATGTCTAGTCACACATCATAACTACCCAAATGCCAAAAGGTCATTAGTTTGACTACAACCCTTCCACATCATATTCCATGCAATAAACTCCTTTCACCATCCTTTATCTCATTTAGGTTTAGGTATGGATTATTGTCAACTCAATGCATGATCAAGTGTGTTAGATCATACCCTAAATTTTATGTTTCATGTACCATAATCTTTATTCCTAAAATGCCCTTATGAAACTCATTCATTAATAGGCATTCTACTTTGGCCAGAGATTCATGAATAAAGAATATTGCATGAATCAATGAGATAAACCCCTACAGTTGATCTAGAGTGGTGAATCTTTTATTGATAAACAAATACCTTCAACTACTTAACACTATATCCAACCTCCAAGTTATGAATGCCTCCTATGGAGGAATAAAATGTAGGAGTCAAAACATAGTGATCCATAATTAAGATAACCTTGTTATCTCAAGTCTTAAGGATACTTGCACTACTGATATGAGTGAGATATACTTCATAGACATAGATCAATCATCCATATGAAATCTCACCGGCAAAGCCATGAATAAAGAATATTGCATGAATCAATGAGATAAACCCGTACAATTAATCTAGAGTGGTGAATCCTTTATTGATAAACAAATACCTTCAACTACTTCACACTATATCCAACCTCCAAATTATGAACGCCTCCTATGGAGAAATAAAACATAAGAGTCAAAACATAGTGATTCATAATTAAGATAACGTTGTTATCTAAGGTCTTAAGGATACTTGCACTACTGATATGAGTGAGATATACTTCATAGACATAGATTAATCATCCATATGAAATCTCACCGGCAAAGCCTCTAATAAGATAGCCTCCCATTGCTCATCCACATGTTCACTTTAGATAACTCTTGTCATGATGAATCAGAATCATCCTTAAAAGAAGTGTAACATGTGCTAATCTTAACCACATCAATAATATCCATTCTTATTAATACATTAATCAAGGATAATTTAGATATTGAACATTTGCATAGAATAAGAATCTCATTTCATAAACTTCTTTATGAATTTCTTTGTACTATTCCAATATCTTGGAATTCATTATTTAGTTAATAACTTATTGAGGAAATTGAATAATGAATGATGTCTTCTATTGATAAATGGTTCAATATCAAATTACAATGAAACATGATGCTCTAGAGCATACACTAACATACTCCCACTTGCACTAAAGCCAATCATACATAAACTTCAATCCTATAGAAGTTACATGCCTATCATGCTTACTCAATGTTAATGCCTTAGTGAGAGGGTCCATCATGTTTTACTCTATGTGAACTCTATTAACCTCTACTTCTCTTCTATATAGGATCTCCTTAATCAAATGGTATCTCTTGAGTACATGTTTACTCTTTTGGTGAGACTTAGGCTCCTTCCTCTAGGCTATTGCTCCATTATTATCATATAACAGAGGAATAGCTTCTACGGTGCATGGAACCACACTAAGTTCATGAATGAACTGTCTTATCTACATGACCTCCTTTGCTATGTTAGATGTAGCTATGTACTCTACCTCCTTCATAGAATCTGTTGTGCTCTCTTGTTTAGAACTCTTCCAAACAATTACACCACCATTCATTATGAACACATAACCTGATTGAGATTTACAATCATCTTTACCAGATTGGGAACTAGCATCTGTATATTTAGTTAATTGCAAATCACCTTCTCCATATATTAAGAACATATCCTTAGTCATTCTTAAGTACTTGAGGATATTCTTCACAGCCAACCAATGTTCCTCTCTATAATTAGATTAGAATATGCTTGTGATACTTAAGGAGAATGCCACATCTGGTCTTGTACATAATATAGCATACATGATGGATCCAATTACCGATGCATATGGAATCCTAGTCATGTGATCTTTCTCATCTTGTGTCTTAGGACACCATGCTTTAGAAGGATATTTCCTATATATTATGGGTTTATTACCCTTCTTTGCAAATCCATGCTAAACCTCTTTAGCACCTTGTCTATGTAAGTAGATTGTGATAGACCAATAAGCCTTCTTGATCTATCTCTATATATCCTTATACTTAAAATATAAGCGGCTTCTCCAAGGTCTTTCATGGAGAATTGTTTGGATAACCATACTTTAACACTCTGCAAAAATGAGATATTATTTCCTATGAGTAATATGTCATCTACATATAACACAAGGAAAGCAATTGTACTCCTACTAGTCTTCTTGTAAACATAAGGTTCATCAATGTTTTGAATGAAGCCAAATTCTTTAACAGCTTCATTAAAATGTATGTTCCAGCTCCTTGATGCTTGCTTCAATCCATAAATGGATCTTTGAAGTTTGCATACCTTATTGCTATCATTGGATATAAAACCATCAGGTTGTGTCATATACACTTCCTCAAGCAGATTTCCATTAAGGAAAGCTATTTTCACATCCATTTACCATATTTCATAATCAAAATGAGTAGCAATATCTAGTAAGATTCTTATGGATTTAAGCATAGCTATTGGTAAGAAAGTTTCATCATAATCAATTCCTTATTCATCATAATTAATTCCTTATTTTTGATGATAACCCTTTACTACTAAGCAAGCTTTACAGGTAACCACATTACCATCCATGTCTGTCTTCTTTTTGAAGACCCACTTGCACCCAATGGGTTTTATCCCCTCAAGTAGATCAACCAAAGTCCATACGTGGTTCTTTGACATAGAATCCATTTCAGACTTCATGGCCTTTAACCATAAGTCACATTCTAAACTTTTTAGAACTTCATCATAGTCTGTGGGCTCATCATTCTCAACTAATAAGACTTCTTTATTCTCATGAACAAGGAATTCATACCTCTCTAGCATAGTTCTTATTCTAGTTAAGTGTTTGGGAGCTTGTGTTTCCATAGATTTTGACTCTACATTAGTAAGATCAATCGATTGATATGCTTCATCTTGTGGTGATTGAACTTCATCAAGATCAATCTTATTCTGACTGTCTCCTTTTAGAAGAAATTCTTTCTCTAAGAAAACAACATGCTTTGAAACAATCACTTTTTGTTCCAAAGGAAGATAGAAGTAATATCCTATGGTTTCTCTAGGATATCCCATAAAATAGCATTTATCAGACTTTACCTCAAGCTTGTCTAACATTGTCCTTTTAACATAAGAAGGATAACCCAATACCTTCAAATAAGATAAAATGGGTTTCTTGTTATACCATATTTCATATAGAGTAACATCAATTGATTTAGATGGAACTCTATTCAAAATATGAATAGTAGTCTCCAGTTCATAACCTTAAAATGATTTGGGTAATTCTGCAAGGCTCATCATGGATCAAACTATATCTAATAAAGTTTGATTTCTCCTTTCAGATACACCGTTATGTTGAGCTGTATAAGGAGGTGTCCATTGAGATAAAATTCCATTATCTTTGAGATATTCAAGAAACTCTTGGCTAAGGTATTCACCACCTTGATCAGAATGAAGTGTTTTGATAGTCTTGCCAATTTGTTTCTCTACTTCATTTCTGAATTCTTCAAACTTCTTAAAAGCTTCAAATTTATGCTTCATTAAGTATAAATATCCATATCTGGAATAGTCATCTATGAGTGTAATGAAGTAGCTATATCCACCTCTAGCATGTATGGGCATAGGACCACATACATCTGAATGTATGAGTTCTAGTACCTCCTTGGCTCTTTCACCTTTTCCTTTAAAAGATAATTTTATCATCTTGCTTAATAAACAAGATTCACATGTTTCATATGATTCAAAATCAAATGAGCCCAAATTTCTTAGTTTATGCAACTTAGACATATGAGTGTTGTTTAAATACCCTAGATGATAGTGCCATAGAAAAAGTGGATTAAGAGTATCAAGTTTGATTCTCTTAGTTTGAACATTGTAAATGAGGTCTGTATTATTCAGTATATAAATTCCATTCTCAACATTTACAGAATAGTAAAACATACCATCTTTAAACATTGAACAACCATTATTATTAATGGAAAAATTAAATCCTTGTTCAATAAGACAAGATACTGAAATAAGGTTCTTATTCAAACTTGGAATAAAATAACAATTATTGAGTTATAGTTTTAAACCAGAAGCTAAGGGCAAAATATAGGTTCCTTCTAATGCAGTAACTTATACTCCATTAGCAACCTTGATGTCTACTTCATTCCTACTTAGCCTCTTCCTGTTGACCAGCCCTTGCAAATCATAACAAATGTGAGATGCACAACCAGTATCTAATACCCAACTCTTGTTACTAGAAACAATATTAGACTTAACCTCAATCATGCAAATACCTGAAGAAGAAGCACAGTTTTGCTTTACTAGCTCCATATATTCCTTGTAGTTTCTCTTCCAATGCCCATCCTTATTGCAATGGAAGTACATACACTTAGGGGGTTTCTCTATAGCTTTCTTATCCACACCACCTTTGGTCTTTAGGGCTGGCTTCTTTCCTTTCTTCTT
>CANYBF011610503.1:0-11085 GCA_948192965.1 Dalechampia spathulata | reverse complement strand
GATATAGTAAAATGGAAATTATAATGTCTAAATGATATGTATATTTTTATGAGTAATGAAATGAAAGGGTAGTAGTATATGGAAAACGATATTGAATCAAGGCTATTTTTATAGAATTAAATGAAAAGGCTAATGCATTTAAAGCAATGAGTAACATGTTTTATGGAGATAAACTTGATAATGTTTTGATTAGACTAAATAATGATATGTCTATTTATGAAATGAATATATGATGTTCATGTATAGATGTTAAGAAAAAGTATTTTCATGATGTTATATTTATGATGAAATGAATACAAGAACTGATATGTTACATGATATAATCATGATTATATTTTCCTATGTTATGTATTAAAACACCACTGAGTTATATACTCAGCGTTCGTCATTTGATGGACATAGGTTAAAAGATGGGTGGTGAGCACGGATTCCCAAAGTACCAATTCAGCAAAAGACTCTTTGAAGGCAAGGACTTGGAGTAGATTAAAGTTTCTAATTAAATTGATTAAGCAATTTAAAATAATGTTAAGGCAGTAAATATGAAAATGTTATTTGGGACCAATACTTCCACAAAACTTAGATCGATGCACAACTATTATAAGTATATAAAAAAAGAATTTTACGCATCCCTTGTAGAGTAATTAGTGATTTCTATTATACGAAATCATTAATTATTCTACGGGAGCATGTCGCACTTCCGAAAGACATGACAAACTAAATTAGAGCACACCCATAAAACAATATAGTATTAGAACACTTTTTAAAAAAATATATAATTTTGATATTATATATATTAAATTATATTTTATTCTATATGATGAAAAATTTTATTTATCTAAATTATTTTAAAATTTTATATTAGATATATCTAATCAATTGATGATAATATAAATATCAACTATCACAATAAAATAAAATAAAATAAAATAAAATAAAATATTTTTAATTAAAATAAAATATAATGAAATTAAAATAGAAAAAATAAAATATTAATATTTTTGAAATTATTATAAAAATTTAATTAAAATATCAATTTTTATATTTAAATCATTACAAACTTTAATTTAAACCATAACAAAATTTTTATAATTATCATTTGATATTATTTTTCTTACAAAATAAAAATTATTAAAATTAAGTATTAATTTATTAAAATAATAAACATCATAATATGAGTTTTTATTTAATCATAAAACAAATGATAATTAATAAGAATAACATAAAATAGACATAAAATAGTTATAGTTATTTTCAATTTCGAGGAATTTCTGACTAGTAAGGCAAGTCTTTCTCAACGTCTCCCTCATCGTTGTCTCTTAAAAAAATTGAAAGGTCCTACTCTTAGATCTGCTACTTTGATTAAAAGTCCTATAAAATTAAGACGACCGAATTAGTTAATTCAGTACACATTCAAGCCTTCCAGGACCAGGTTAAGGATGTTGATGATTCCATCTCCAAAATGCTTATCATCAAAAGATACTTCGAAGATTTAACTTGAATAGTAAAAAAATCATAATGAATTTCATTTCAGTCTCGTTACCATGAAAATAGTAGACAATTTAACTTGAACATAACTACAATAACTTTGACACAGGATTTTAGATAGCTTAAATTCTGCCTAAAGGGCAATTTTATGAAATTGAAATATGCATTATAGAAAGTTGGAAATCAGAATTAACGAACAAACTGCCAATTATAATCGACAACTCCAGCCCATTGATTAGAAACGAAGGAAATTTATGTGGTGGGATAAACCTTCTTTTAGCTCAAATCCCTGCTCAAAGCTAATATATGCATCAACTAAAGTGTTGACGATGCCATTGATGAGATCAACAACTTCTCTATTTCTTAATCTGGTATTTTTCTTGGCACTCTTACCGTTTCGCCGTTAAAGTGGATGTACTTCCATCTACACATATACCTTCTAAGAACCAACTTTTGCTTGTCTTCATGTCCTAATTTTTTGAAGGCACGACCGACTCTTCTCACAGTATCTTCATCTGGTCTTACACCCAACTCTTCCATGTCTCCAAATATCTGAGTTCAATAAGATTCAGCAAAACATCGATACCCTTTATGTATCATCTAATTTCAAGAAGAGAAGAAAATCAGAAAGAACAAAGCACAGAAACTGCTCAGATATATTTGAGGAATGGAGTACAGAAAGTAACGTGGAAAAGGCTGGTTTTCTAAATACCTCTATTATCTTAACTGGCATGTTGTGATGATCATACAGAGAAATCATCCTTGAAAACAACTGTTTCGAGATAGAGCGTGTATGTGTGTGTAAAAGCATGTTCCACAATGATGCAGCTTCATCTACCCTCGTGTCCATATCAAATGCCAATAGTAGCGTGTCATACGTTCGCATTGTGGTTCCTTGACCTTTACTCAACATCCACTTTGCTACCTGACAACTGGCAACGGTTACAACTGATAAAATGGTATGTACTCAAACAAAACAATCCTAACATTTTACACGTAGGATCTAGTAATTGTTGATGAGTTTGGCTCTATGTTTGGAAGCAAAATAGTAGTAACTAATAAGTTGAAACCCTAGTTAATGTGGTAAAAGGAAAACAACACAGTTACCGAGTAACAGTCTATGCAGAACAACAATCAATTTATAGACTACTAGTTTTGTTTAACATCAGCATGTTCAAAGTAATCGTACTTGAATTAGACGCAGCCACTGATTATGCTTCTTCAATATTCTCAAGGCTTTAGCCACCGCAATCAAGGGAAATTCTGTCTCCCAGGCTGTCCATTTATCTAATGCTCCATACACAGCTTCCCTCTCATTAGGAAGTTCAGAAACCTATATTTTAAAGCCAACAGAAAAAGGTAAGTTTGCAGAAGAGTCTTGCAGACGATTGTCATGAGAAGGCTCCACTTAAATGCCCTAGCATATCTTCTCAAGGATCATGGTCACTTCAAACATTCACCACCATGCGAAACATAAAAATAATTAAACAAACTTACAATTCTAACAAGACTCAGCGCTTTTTCCCCAGATCTAGTTGAATCTCTTCTCTTCCACAGGTGTTGCTCTCCCTTTCTTGGCCTTCTTTTCTGGTTTCCTGAATTTATATGGAAATTTCTACGTGAAACATCTGTAAGTAGTTAAAAAAATAATAACCATGGCTGCAATACACATGCAGTAGAAAACACTCGATCAACCACAAAACGAAATTGCTATATAGTTTAGTTAACAGTTCAAATCAATTGGCACAACCAAAGATTGATAATGAATAATGAAGAACGAGGTATCACCTACTCTTATCATATATCTGATTAGACTTGTGTTGTCGATTTTGATTGCCTGAAAGCTTGGAATAAGGAAAACATGTCACCTGAATACAAAGGCAAGAATTGTATAAAGGATACTTCCTAAATTACCCTTAAATAAAATCACTCAACTGGTCAGTAAGTCATAGGAAAAGAAAACAATTCAAACTCAGCTCCAGGTAAAAGCAATGGTCTTAACAGATTCTGTTCATTTCTAACTTTAAACTAACACGGAATCTGGGAATTTGATCTTAGGTAAAGCTTAATTTTCTGTATTGCTTTTCCAATATTGGAACCGACATATGTCAATGAAGAAAAAATATGTTCCGATCATATTCGATCTAAAACACGAACTAGAAGAACAGTGAATAAATTAGCAAGATTAAAATAAACAACTTGTTGATAGGACTTCATGAGAAAAAGAAAACAAAGGAAAAAAAAACTAAAAAAATAAGAGGAACTCCTAGAAACATAAAGCCAGCTTTGCTGGTTACTTATACACCCCTTAACTGTCCAGTAAATTATAACGAGAAACACCAAAAAATGTCAAAAAGGAATAACCTTTCTATTATCAGGCCATTTACAGATTCGTAGTAGTGACTGTGCTTGAGATATCTCAGCAACGCCTACAGTTCCACCAATCGAAGCCGCTGAGGTTAGAAACTGAAATTCTCTCTCCCAAAGCGATAAAGAACGAATGTAACAGTTCGGAGAGGTAGGAATTAACTTAGCTAGCAGCCTCCCATCACTTGAAAACCCTAATCAAAAGAAAAACGGTGAAAAAATAGCAAAATAAAATAACTTCAGCAAGGCAATGAGGGAGAGAGATGAACGAGATTTACTATTGAAAGGTACAAGGGTTACAGTAGCAGATAATTCCATTATCTCCATTGAAAACGCAAATTTGATGTTTGTTTTGCTAGCTAAACTCAAAGACTGAACTTTCAGCTGAGCAGCGTCCCCAAAGCTGTTCTGCTGGCTGGCCACCCAAACAAGATGAAGGGCTCTCGGATACCTTCGGAAGTTGTCTTTGCTGTCCAAACAGAAAGTTGTTTTTTTTTTGGGACAAATGAATTTTAAGTTTACTCTGAATTTAATTTAGGAGAAACCATATTTGAGGTCTTAATATTATAAAAGAATCAAATAAAAAAATACAATAAAAGTTTAAGACCTCAAATTTTTATACATGTTCTTAAATTTCACCTTTTCATTTAAGGATTTTTTTAATTGTGGGTGAAATGCATGATCTGTTAAGAGTTGTGTGAATGAAATAAAGGAAATGAAGAGCATAGAAAGGATCTCTTAAAATGGATCTCTTAAATGAAATGAAGAGCATAGAAAGGAAATAAGACGAGAAATTTATGCTGACCTCTTAAAGAAAATTGAGAGCATGAGAAGGAAATAAAGATAAAAAGATTTGCTATTCAAGAATCTATAAAAGGAAACTTTTGTTTGACATTATGAGAACAGAAACCAAAGAAAGGTTATTTCTTTTTAAGAAGTTTTTTTGTTTTGTAAGAATAATATGCATTATATATATTAATTTAATTTAATTTAATTTAATTTAAATTTGATTTGATTTAATTTAATTTAATTTAATTTAATTTAATTTAATTCTGATTGAATTAAAATCTGGAAAATTTAATTTGTAAATTGAAAATTTAATTTGATTTCTCTGATTTGATTAGAGAAAATTGAGTAAGAACTACTAAGTAATTGGATGAAACAATGGTTTTTGTAAAATCAATTTTTGTTTTAAGCGAATGAATTTGTTTGACCAATTAAATTCTTTGCAAATTAGAAAATTTACTTTAGAGTTGTCAAGTTGGTTGTAGAAATTGATTGTTAAGCTACCGATCTCAAATTTGTTTATTATTCTCATTGTCAAGAAGCTTTTTCATAATAATATTACTGGTATTTTTAGATCCTAATCTTCCTCTATTAGAAAATTTGAAGAACATAAAATTGATAGAAATGTCATTTTTCAAAAATATTATGGTAAAATGATCAAAATCAATGTTGCATTATTATGAATCATACAAATTATGTCAAAATTATTGCATAATTCATATAAATCCTATCTTGTTACTTTTGATTTAAAAATTTTACTATTAATAATCCATGTTATGACTATATACATACACATATATATGTATGATAGGATTCATAAGGAGAAAATGAAGAAATGACAAAAGGAGATCAAAGAGTTACAAATATTTGATGCATCAAAAAGAGAAGTTAGTACTCTCGTGCATAACGTTAGATGTGTGCTTCAAATCATGCTATTGAATCTTGAACGTGATTGTCAAAATACCTTTTTGTTGCTTTAAAATCATCAAAAGAAATTGAAATCCCTGCGGAATTGGCAACACGTGCGATTTATAATGGTTCGATACTAACTCTTGCCTTTGTCCACTTCTCCTAAGTCTTACACTTAGGGTTCCACTAATCTCAATCAATTATTACAATAAAGGATTCCTCAAATGAATCCTAACCCCAGTGTTTTCAGGCTCACACTCAAACCTTTACAACAATTGCAATCTCACAGTAATTAAACTCTCAATTACAAACTAATGCTTTAAGCATTAATCTCACACCAACTCACAAATACCAAATCTAACACTTAGGTTATGGGAATATAATAAAAAGGGAGTTTACAATGCTTGAATTACAATGCAACAAGTAAACTTACTTGCAAATAAAGATTGAAGCTCAAAGGAAACTTTGCTCTACAAAACTAGTCGTTAGATTTAAAGTGTAATGTATTCTATATGAAATAAAGCCGTTAGAAAGGGTTTAAAGCCTTTCTGGAAAGTCTTGTACGGCCGTACCAGACATAGTACACCCGTATCGACTTAAAAAGCCATATTTAAAAATGAGAAGAAAATTAGGTACGACCGTACCACCCATTGGTACACCCGTACCATAACGGTTTTCTTGATAAATAATTTTCCTGCGAGCAACGGTACGCTCATACAAAAATAAGTTTACTGACAAACCAAATTCTTAAGAGTAATGGTATGCCCGTACCAACCAATGGTATGCCCATACTAACCAATGGTATGCCTGTACCGAACTCAAGGAAATAAAGCTAACTTGGTACGGTCAACCGTATGCCCGTACCATACAATAAATCAAATTGGTACGCCCGTACTAAAACAGGTACGCCCGTACCACTCATAAAAACATACTTTAAAATGGAAAATAACTTAAATTGACTCACACGTGATACACACATCAAAATCTTGGGTCTAACAATCTCTCCCTTTTTGATGTTAGTAATTAATTTAAGTTCAATTTGAAAAACATATTTAAATGAAATTTTGATTTGAAAAATCTCCCCCTTTATTTTAGAATTTATGCCATGAAATATCAAGTAATCAATCAAGCATAAAGGAAAGGAGACAAACACAAAGATTAGAGCAAACTGTATAACATATGATCAGAGCAATGTATATAATTGTATGATCAAAACATAAATAGAATCATATAATCAGAGCATTATCCAACTCAGTTATAATAAGAGCAAATGATAATAAATAACAACAAGAATAGAACAAGATAGGATAATGAACTGAATAAATATCATATGCCATATAAACTTAAAAAATATCCAATACACTGATTAGAGCAGAAATAATAATAGAAACTAAATACAATACACTGATCAGAGCAACAATGAAAAAAATAACAATAATAAAAATCAAAAACTAATCTATAAAATCAAAAACTAATATCTCTAATATCCTAAAAACATCTCCCCCTTTGACAACATCAAAATGATCACCGTGGGTCCTGAAGAGGAGATGGACTCGATGGAGGAACAATAAAAGGATCCATTAGAAGACTAATGGAATGTAGGGTCTTAGATGTAGTCGTCTGAAACTCATGAAACTCTACTGTATGCTGATCATAGCGCTGCTCTAGAGAATCAACGTGCTGACGAATATGAGCAAGTTACTGATCAATGTGGTCAAAACATCTCTTAAAGGCATATATTTGATCAAGTCGAGCGATGATAACAACAAGCTACTGAGAGATAGAATCAATGGATGCAACAGCTGGAGCAGGAGTGGAAGTAACAGCTAAAGCAGGGGGGTCAGGAATAGCAACAGATGAGGAAGATCCACCCCAGAAGTGACACTGTCATTTGCAGCTTAGAGTTGCTTGGCGTGAGGTGTCAGTAGAGGAAGGGTCTGAAAGGTCAAGCCACTCTGCAGGTGTGTCATCTGGAAGTGGCACCTATAAGTGCTAACATACAACAATCGTACTCCGTCCAAATAAAGCGACCATATCATTAGGAAAACCTAATGATCAAAGATGCTCCAATCATCATGCGATATACACAGAGTGAGTATGGAACTCACCATTAGCATCACACTCAAGGAGTATGGAATGCTCTATGAAAGACAAGTCAAGATTAGGACCTTTCAGTCCAGGAGTGAGTGGAGAAGCAGGAAATGCAGAAAGGCACTGGCAAAGGTGATGGATAAGAGGGCCAAATAAAATACCCTTACCAGGCTGTTTTTGGATACTAACCTCATGAAAGAAGGTTTGAAGCCAACGTCCAGATTGGATAGGAGTACCTGTGACCATAGAATAAAGGAAAATTAGGTCAAGGCTAGTGATTGTGTTATTAGACTCAGATCTCCTAAATATCAAATAGGAGATTAGTCTATGACAGTAATAGAGTGAGGGGGATTTGAGACAAGAGGCTTTAAGCCTTGAGGGATGGAAAGGAATATCGAGTACGATCTCCCTCCAGAAGTCATTGTGGTCAAAAATTGTGGATCTGGCATTGGCAATGCCATCAGTATGTAAATCAAAGATACCATCAAACTCTGTAGGGGAAAGAGTGTAGGGTCTGCGGAACAGTTTAAAAGTACAACTGTAAGAGGTATAAAGAGAGAAGGTCTGTAGGAACTCTAGAGCTACAGACTGAATATAATAGTTGGGTAGAAAAGCAAAATTTGACCAGCCAACATTAGTCAAATAGCACAAAACGTCATCCTCTAGGTTTAAAAATACCTTCTCACTCAGAATAGAAGTGCGAATAGCACTGATAAGAGTAACCGTACAAAAATTAACAAAATTTAAATCACACCTAGCTAACACAATCCTAAGCACTTTTCTCTAAAGAACCTAGGTCTAAAATTAGCTAGAATACGTAGATAATTAAAAATAAAAAATGGAATAAAATAGTTAAAACTGAAAAAAAAAAACTAAAGATTTGCGAAGAAACCAACCTAAAATGGAGGAAAGGATTGTGAGCAAATAGATTTAAAGTGTTTTGGGACTGATTTTATTGAATTTGGTGAGGATTTGAGAGAGAAATTAGAGAAAATCAGAATCTGGTAACTGACAGAAACTGAAAAATTGCATTTAAAATTGGATTTTCAGGTCACGTCTGGGTGTACGAAGTAGGTGTACGGTCGTATGGCTCAAAAATGCCTAAAAATCACTATCACATATGAGCGTACCAAATTTTGTACGATCGTACCGATTATATGCCTGTGACACGTACGGGCGTACCATATGCTGTACAGCCATACCACAAGTCTTGGTAAAAATAAAAGAAATTTAGTGTTTTAAACATGTACGGGCATACCGAATTCGGTATGACTATACCATATGGCGTATGGGAATACTAAAAAGATTAGCATCCATACCTATCATTCCTAGAAACTTTAGAATTTGACATAGAGAATCTGTACGGGCGTACCGAAACAAGTACAGCCATATGGGGATTGAAAAACAGAAAAATTTTGCAGAGTTTTGAGATTTTTCTTGAAATTTCTAATGTCCACCAATCACACCTACTTCAAAAATGATCCATCTATCATTCTTAGTTCATGTTTGATGAAGTTTAGGCATTCTTCACTAAGGGGTTTAGTAAAAATATCTCCCAATTGGTGAGTTATATCAATAAATTCTAATACAACTTTCCCTTTTTGCACATTATCACGTAGAAAATTATGCCTAATATCTATGTGCTTAGTCCTAGAATGCTGAATTAAATTCCTAGATAGATTGATAGCACTAGTATTATCACATTTGATAGAGGTGCATGAAACACAGATATTATAATCCCTTAATTGTTGTTGAATCCAAAGTACTTGAGCACAACAACAACCTGTGGATATGTATTCAGATTCAGCAGTAAACAAAGACACACAATTTTGTTTCTTACTAAACCAAGAAACCAACAGTTGCCTAAAAAATGACAAGTACCAGATGTACTTTTCCTATCTAACACATTCCCGGTAAAGTCAGCATTAAAATAAGCATTCAAGTCAAATGAGTCATTCTTAGCATACCACAAGCCATAATGCATAGTTCCAATCAATCTTTAAAAATTCATTTCACAGCACTCAAGTGAGATTCACTAGGAGATAATTGAAATATAGCATACATACACACAACAAACATAATATTTAGCCTAGAAGCAGTTAGGTTTAACAAACTACCTATCATACCTTTATACTTCTTTTAATCAACCTATTTGCCACTTTCATCCAAGGAAAGCTTTATGGTAGTGCTCATAGGAGTCTTGATAGCTTTAGCATCTTTTAGTCTAAACTTCTTGAGCATCTCTTTAGTATACTTGAATTGGTTGATGAGGATCCCGTCTTCACATTGCTTGACTTGAAGTCCCAAGAAATATTTCAATTCTCCTATCATGCTTATCTCGAATTCTCCCTGCATACACTTAGAGAACTCCTTGCACAATTTCTCATTAGTAGCACCAAATATGATATCATCTACATAGATTTGAATAAGTAAGATATCATGTTTATAATACTTAATGAAAAGTGTTATGTCTGCTTTACCTTTTTCAAAACCATGATCAATGAGGAAACTACTTAACCTATCATACCAAGCTCTAGGGACTTGTTTAAAGCCATATAATGTTGGTTTGCTATGTTATTAAGCAGCAAAAGAAATTTAAAATTTTTATTTAAAACATCAAACCAAGAGAGGATTTTTGCATCAAAACACAAGAAAACTAAATTAGAGATTAGATATGGCATAAGATAGTAACTCTTACATATCAATGCAGTTCTCCTTCGTTCTTGATCTCTATGCCATTTATGGTTGTAGCAAACCAAAAACAACTAAAGTAGGTAGCCTCCAATAGTATCCACATGCAAATGAAGGAATCCAAGCAAGCAACGATTGCTTCTATCTCCTTTCCTATGAACTAGCAAAGAAAAAAAAGAAACTTATGGTATTTTCTTCTTCCTCACAATTGAACTTGTGAAGGCTGAATTCTCTCTTTCCAGAAGAAGGTATGTTTCGACCAAAGGAAGAAAAAGGAGTGGCTTGACCTAATTTTGAGTCATAACAACATATTTATACTCCAAAATTAGGTTAAGCTGAAACCCTTTCAGCTTAAGTCAAGTCTGGGCCCATCTGTGACTAATATGACCTGTGATTGTCACTTGCCTTGTCATAGCCCAACTCAATAGCCAAACTTTAACTTTATGGACTTCTAAACATTGCAAGTTAAGTCCATTAGGTCTTAGGTTAATTTCCATAAGTATTTTTTTTGACTTTTCCCAAAAGTACAAAAATGCCCTTTTAGCTTGTTTCCTCATTTGTAAGTGTGTGACCTTTTGTGTTCCTAATATGTTGGCAACATGCTAAATCTTATATTTAGCATGTAAATCATGAGCAGTATCTAGTTATACATCATGATTACCCAAATATTAGGAGGTCAACCATTGGTTTGACTTCAACCCTTCCATATCAGACACCGCTGCAATAAACTCCTTTCACCATCACTATCTCTTTTAG